>APFE030659732.1:87375-156733 GCA_000404065.3 Pinus taeda
GCATCCTCTAATTGCTCTAATCGCAACACTCCATCCTCCAAATTGGGCTCCTCTAGATTCTTGTCCCAAATCAACAGGTCTTTATTAGACTTTGCATCTTCACAGTAATGGGACAACAATCACAAGTTGTAATGAACATAATCCAAGCTCTTTGCCCAGTCTAAACTCAACTTGTTCCTTTTAACACTGTGGATGAAAGAATAAGAACTCCAACACCTCTCTGCAGAAAAAGTGTTTACCACCTGTGATAGCACCCACAATGCCAAAGTCTGTAGAAGTGGAGTAGCCCCTCCATGCATGTTCCACCACTCAAGAGAAGAAAAAGTCTCTCGATCTCTAATTGCATGCATGCTCCCAAATGGACCAGTGTTAACCGTATAGTTGCTCAACTGTCTCCATACCAATGCAGCCTCCTCCTCATGAGGGATTAATTTACTCAATGTAGCCATATAGTTTTTGTGAACCTCTTGATCTTGGTGTGGTTTTCTCCTGCTTCCCCCCCAGGTGCTGGTGTTGAAAGCCATGATGGATGATAGTATTTAGGTGTCAAAACATATGCTAATGCACACGATGGAACATTTAGCATTTCCCATCGGTTTTCAACCTCTGCACGAATATAATTGTACAAGGTGATATGTCTAGGCTCAACAATGTCTTTAATCTACCCCAACATGCTATCCATTTGCTCATACACCTCCCCAATTACTGATTGATCTGAATCTCCAAACTTGATCATGTAATAAATTGGTTTGGTGAATTGCAAAACATATTTAACCTGTGACCAAAAGTAACTGTCAAGAACAGTGTCCTTGATTGCATTAGCACCATCTCTGTCAGTGTTAATTTCATCCCATGATTCAACACACACTAGATTAGTTAAAGCTTGTCTCACCTTCACTAGCCGCCTAAAGGTGAGGTAATAACTGGCAAATCTTGTCTTTGCAAGTTTAAGCAACTGCAACTTGGAGTAAGTGCCATAGAAGTAGTTTACCCTTGTATGCCTTGTGATGAATTTAATGAGCTGCTTCCCTCTCCTGTAAACCTCAGCAATCCACCCACATTCTTTGTGTTTCACAATATCATGCATCAAAAGGTTCAATGTGTGAACCAGGCACCCAGACCAAAAGATGTGTGGATGAGTACGCTCAATAATTTTTTCTGCTGCCTTACAATTTGCTGCATTATCTGTGATCACTTGAACCACATTATTCGGACCAACATCTTTGATTGATTGCAATAGGAGATCTGCAATGTTTTGTGCAAATGCACTGATGGAGGAGGAGTCACGACATGTAATAAATACTGCACCACTAGAAGAAGCACCAAGAACATTTATCAAATGTTGGTTTCTAATATTTGTCCACCCATTTGATACAATGGATACCCCAGAATCTACCCACTCATTTGTAAAACGTGTCAAAGCTCATTGAACCTTAACTTTTTCTCTTTCTAATAACACAGTTCTAGCTTTTTCATAGTTGGGGGCTTTGTATCCTTTTGGGGCTTCATTGATGGCCTTTACCATTTCATGCCAATAGGGAGAGCGAAGCACATTGAATGGTACATCGCAAGCACAAAGAAAACGAACTATCTTTCCATCCACATCATCCCTCCCAACAACATTAAGGAAATCCCCTATTGTTCTTCTACCTCCAGAGCTTACAAAAGTACCATGAGGAGATGAGCTACCAAATTTAGAGGTTGCACTTGATTCAGAATGAGTTTTTTGTTTCTTGTTTTTTTGTTGTGCAACCTCTTCTATTTGGATGTATTTTCTTCTTTGTTCAGATGAAATGTTTGGGCAAATTTGTACCGCCACAGGACCCTTTTTATCATCACTGTCCAGCACCCCATAAAGATGCCTCCTCACATGGGTATATGAACCACAATATGGTTTTCCTCCATGACAACCATGAAGGCACACAAATTTGTAAGTTCCACCACCCTTTCCCCCATCAAGTTTGGTCACATAGTTCCATAAGGGTGTTAATGCAGCTTTCCCATCTAGTGTTTCAGTTTCCCGTTCAGGTTCATCCCCTTCCTCTTCAAACCCTTCCTTCTTATCATACATTGGGTCACTCATATTGGGACCACTGTCCTCTTATGCTTCTTCCCTTCTATTCCCACTCTCCCTTGCCATCATTAAAACCAAGAGTGGAATGATACATAGAAGCCAAAAGAACACCATCCTGGAATATGGATATAAGTGGTGGACAACCTGCAAGTAAAGGAGCAAGTAGAAACAATGGGAAAGAGTAGGAGAGGGAGGAGAAAAATACAAAAAAAATGTCAAAAAAATAAGGGAGTTTGGGGTTTGAACTTGCCTCTTTAGCTTTTGTAGATGAAGTTCTCCAAACTCTTGCTCCAAGCTCCTCTTGCTCCTCCTAGCTCCTCCTCCTTCACTCCTCCAAGCTCTCCTCTCTTCTCCTCTCCTTTCCTCTCTTCTCTTCTTTTCTCCAACTATCATAAACTCAAAGTGAGCAAATGAGGAATCAATGGGGGCTTTATTCCCTTCATTCCTCGCCCTAACCCAAGGTGGACCCACTCCTTTTATGCCAAGTCAGCTAAAAAAAAAAACTCATTTCTTCCCTTCACGCGGTGCTTTTCCGGAAGCATACAGAAGCATATGTTTCTTACGGTTGAAGCGCCATACGAAGCGCGCTTCAGAGATTCAGAAGTGCGCTTCGGAGGAAAGCTTCGGAAATTTCTAGGAAGAGTTCAAAACAGGCAGAAGCACGCTTCTAGGGACGCTTCCTGTACGAATCCGCACGGGATGCGCTTCGGGCCTTAGAACGGGGGGGGGGAACGCTTTCTGCAACATTGGTGGATACACTCACAATTCAGGTTCTCTTGTGCTGAAGGCACAAAGTTCCAGACAGTTTTGCCGGGGTTAGAGCAGTGTTCCATGGAGATGTGCCCCCCACCCTCCCCATGTTTCTGATGCTCCTTGGATGCAGTGATGCCTGGGGAAATGGACACGCCTCTTTTGGGGAAACTTGAGGAGACACAGGGGGAAACATTTCCCCAATGTGGGGGATGCGTTTCCTCACAAGGGGTGCTTGTGGGTGCCCCCCCTCTAAAAGGACTGTGCATCCCTGCTGAATTTTGCTTGAGAACAATAACTTATGAGTGGGGAAGCCTAATATTTAACTTTAGGACCCTACTAATGCTATATAATTAATGCTAGTAATGCTATGTAAAGGTGACATTATCCTTTATCTTTCATTTTCATTCTTTTGCTTAAATTTTTGACATTACCATTAATTGTTTTAGGATGTTTAAGAGTGGTTCCAACCTCATTGGATTCCATATGGAGAAAGTAGAATTTTAGATCCCACTCAAAACCCAATAGACTTAATAGTTTTCAGGATTTTAGAATTGGGAGGATTGCAACATTTCCATTGGATTCTACCACGTATGTGTGTGAAACTAGCATCTAAGATTATAACGAAGACCACCAAGCCCTCTATGTACCTCGATGTTGGTGGCATTGATTGTTGAACTTCTCTGTCACGACTTGACCAAAAGTGTGTTGACTTGTGTAATTGTGATTTTATGTAATTGATGTAAAGAAGAAAAATAAAATAATTTTTGTAATGCTTGTCTCATGGGTTTCATGAGCAAGGAATTTTATTTTTTAGTAATGGCTACCATTGTGAGCCCTTAGGAGTGGTCATAAAGTCAAAGAGAGTCAATGCCATGAATGAAGGACCCTTCTTGGGCATGTTATATTTGTGTATGAGCCAATGAAAAATTTCAAATAGCCTTCCAAGACGAAGATCAAGCATCTATTTCAAGTCAGCCTTACATGAAATAATGGATTTGCTCCAACAAACATGTCGGCTGACACATTGCTAAAGTCAGCTTATTATGGAGGCTCCAAAAACTATAAATAGGGCAACTCGGCCTTATTTCAGAGCAAGAATTTTAGTCATCAAGAAGTCTGCAATAGGAGGTGCGAATTTCATCAAGGAGGCCTATAACCAAGCGAAGGAAGGGAGAATATAAGCCGAGGTCTTTTCTGATATGTTTTTGGGTTGATCTTCTCCACACATGCGAAGAAAAGGGTGTTGTCCATTGTAGTAGAAGCCGCGATATCACAATCTCTTTTGAAGGACTGATTAAGAAAGAGAACAAGTTTATTATCAAGCTGAGTTGTCAAGGAAGTTGCCTCCACCTATAGTGAAGGGAATCAAGGTTTCAAAGTTGATAATTTACACGTGCTAGGGTTTCTGAAGGAATCCGGGAAGTTGCAGGTCTGAAGCAAAGAAAAAGAAGGCCGAGATCTGAAGTATAGTTGAGGTACAAAGAAAGGTAAGCAGTTGGACCAAGTGTTGACTTGGGCACGTAAGAGAAACAGTGAGGGAACTTGAGTCTTGGTCTTGGAGTGGAAAATAGGTCAACGGTCTTGGTCTTGGTCTTCGTCAATTAAGAGGGAGAGATAGACACATCAATATTGATGATGAGGATCCAAATATAGGTAGCGATTTTGATGATATGTAGGTATTTGTTGTGGCGTGTTTTCTATTTCTGGACTATAGAGGCCATCTAGAGCCTCTTTTTTGATATTCAACAATACGCGATATCACAATTTTAATGAATGTATATGAAGTAGATGAACTGTTGAAGATTTAATTGAGGAATTGACTAAGTGTTGAAGTGATTGGGCTACTGTGTTGATTCGTTTTGAAACTTAATTCCGCAAAGTCTGAAAAACGATTCCTATGTTTTTTTATCAAATAACAAAGATCTTGAATTACTTCAATAACAAAATTAAAATTCTGAACTTGTAACAATCACAACAGAAACAAACTAACTTTTCAAGTACACATGAAATTTTGCTCTTCAAATCAGCTTATTGTAAATGATCAAGAACTTATAAAGACACCTCGAAACTGAGGTTTTCGTCCTTCTAGACACTTAGATTTGCACTAGATCTGCTTGCTGTTCACTTAGGTCTGCTAGATCTAACTGCTGGATATGAATGTGAGTACTTTAAATTCTTTTTCAACCTTTAGATCTGAATATCAACATGCATAAGTAACTGAAATAAATTGTAAAAATACTCAGACACATCAATACACAAGATTTACCTTGGGGAAACCCAATAAGGGAGAAAACCCTAGCAAAGACCTTCTTACTTTATTACTCTTGAACAAATTTGCAGGTACAAAACCCTTCTTGAGGGCGCTATAGTACAGTTTGCTGGAAGAGGACGACTAGAGATAAATGAAGCCTTAACTGACTTGAAACTTCTTGCATGCAGGTGCAAATGACTTAGATCAACTCGCCTTGAGCTAAAGATATGAAATCTAAAGCAACTCAGACTAGATCTGAGCTAGTATGAAGTAGATCTGAAGATTACTTGGGTGCACGACAGAAAAATAGACCAGATCTGGGCGAAATGACTGCTGAACTTTGAATGCTTATATCTAACATCTGAGAACTTGAAATCTTGGGCGCTCAAGAGGGATAGGTGCGCCTTGGAGAGCAGATGAAAACTGCAGAAAATGAACTCGTGTAGCGAATTGCTTTCTCTTGGTCCTTTTTATCATTTCTCTTGGCTAGAATGGAGCACCCAAATCTAATCTTGGATTGACATTGGATAAGCTTCATGATCCTTCTAGAAGACTCCGTTTGGAGAAGGGTTTACAACTTAAGTTGTTCTCCCTAGATGCAAGTGTGCCCCCCTCTCTTCTAATTTTACATTGACATCTTTAATTTAATAATGTCTTTATAAACTTAGGCAACTTAGGGTTTTAGCCTTTACATCATAACATTACTTTATAACATCTGAACTAGTCACTAGGACTAGGAGTTTACATGACGAACACTTTTACCTGACTCAAGGCTTTTACATAGACATTTTATCACTCTCTCAACCAGCATGGTCCATTCACTGCAGTTACATTTAAGTACTTATGTTTAAGATAACAACAAGAAGAAGGTCTTTTCCATGTCATCATTTAGTACTACAACTTGGACACTTGTTGGAGTAAGCCTAGGAGGGGCTAGGTCCTAGGTAGTCACATCACAACAAGCCAAGGAGTCCATAACACATACCAATACTAGCTCACAGGATTTCTTCATTCGTCCTGACTCTTGCTAGACTGAGTCTTGACTGTTGCTCAAAGAGCTCACAAGACATTGCCTTGGATTTTGCACATGGCTCACCAGGCATCCACCAATAGCTCCTTCATCCTCTCTCTTGTCAAAGCTCACAAGGCTTCTACCTTTGGCTTGACTTTTGCAGTGACTCACAGGATTTATTGATTCTCCAAATCTTCCTTGGCTAGCCTTAGGGTGGCCATTTAAGGCCTCTTAGTGGAGAATGACTATCGATGGTGCTATTTTCAACAGTGCGACCATCGTGATTGCATTCGGTGTTATTTTGGTTATATGCACCCTTACTATATATATGCGAAACTTTGTGTATTTGTATATAATCGTTTGGATTCATATGGATGCACATGAATATTTATGTATTTCTTTCAAAATTTGGATGCTTACAGATTTTTTTGGTCTGTTTTTTTTTTTTTTTTTTTCCAATTCCCAGTTTTGGGGTCAACTGGTTTGATGACCAGTCTGGTTCTGATAACATTGGTTGAATGTCCATTGTTCATTTTCAGTTTTAACTTTTGAGTCTTGACTCTAGATACTGATGACATTACATGAAGTCCTTAACTCGTCAGTTTTTACTATTTTTGAGTTGGAGTAATTTCAATTTACTATTTTACTGTTTCTATTTCTTTGAATCCTTTATGATGCATGAATCAGTGTATTTCATTATTGAATTTGAATTTGAATCATGTTTACAATACACACACCGACATCTCCTTGCTCCACCTGATTTTTCCTAAAATTTGGGGGTGCTCCTACATGGCCCTTCTGTGCATTCCCCCTTGTCCCGAAAAGATGGTGGAACATTGGGTTAAAGTCTTTTTTATCAGCTTTAACTTGTCTTGGGGAAGAGCATTAGTCTCCATTGCCTTTGATAATTGTGCTTTTGTACAAACAAGTACTTTAACAATACTCAGCTCTGTTCTAATGAAATCAGCTGAAAATAGAGATAGAACAACTGGTGAGGTTTTGTCGTCACTGTTGATGTTGCATACTGCATTTCATATCCTGGGTGGAGCTAGAAGGTGAGATTTCATATGCCATGCAACCAACAGGCCTACAGCCCAGAGAAGTGTCTTATTCTTTATTAATTGCATTGTGGTTGTACTAGAACCTCCTGTTTTCACAAAATCCAGGAGCTTGAAACAGAATTATTTCTACACTTGGGGCCACTAGCCACATGGGTTTGAGTTCCTGCTTGGCCAATTCTTGTTTTGTTCTCATCCGCTTTTGCATTATTTTGATCACAGTATTGAGTATCCCACAGGAGGAGAGGATAGTCACTTTGCCATCTGCAGGAGGTAGAACCCGAGAATTTCATTTTCAGGTGCCCCATATGTTTATGAGATCTGTGTGAGATAATTCTTTAGCCCATGATTCTGGGGGGTCCATTTCTATGTTGCATTATCCTGTTCAGATATGCCTATCTTCGTTCAATTGCGAGGTAGTGACTCGCAGATGGCAGACTGCACAAGACTCTTCCAGGTCCTGCTGTCATGTTGATTACTTCTATCCTTCAGCCTGCTTTAGCGCTTGCAGGTGCTAAGCACTGTGCAGGCTGTTCGGCGTTGTGTACAGCTCATAACAAATCAGTGAGATTACGTACAGCCTCATGTTTGGGGGCCCGATGACCCATCACCAGGACACAGGAGTACCCTTCCTTAATGCAGGTTTGATCAGCAGTCTAATCTGGACCCAGACCCATGTTCCTAGATTGTTTCCATTGGTCTCAAATATCAGGAGAGTCTCTGTTGATTGTTTCCAAGATCCTCCCACAGTCACTGGGCCCTCTCAGCCCTGGGCATTTTCCTAGATGAATATAAAAGACGCTGTTTGGCTGAATAACTCCTAAATAGGCAATCCAAACTATTGGAGATAGGATGACACCTTGTCTGGAAAACTAATCTAAACATCTTTCTTCAACAATTCCATGAGATTGAGTGTAAGGTTCCATGGTTAATACTAGCAGCTTTTAAAATTTATCCTAATCAAATCCCAAATGTATGGTATTTCTTAATAGGAAGAGGCAAGTTCTCTTCAGTGATGTTTACATACCTGATCAACAAATGGAATAATAGTAGTTAAAAACTAGTCATGGGGGATGATAACTGTACGTAAAGGGTACAATGCCTGTGATGTGTCATGCGATAAATGTTAGTTCTATATGGAGTTCCACTCTATTGTATCTGCATTCAATCTGCCATTTTTGTGGGCATTTAAATTGGATATCAGTTTATTGGTTTGCAGCTCTGGCAAGAGTCATGTGTTATCTCCTGTTAACTCCTTTGCACTCATTACCCCGTTGGACTTTAGGGATGGCCTTGCTTAGTCCATTTGGTCCTGTGCTAGTTGATTTGAAAATAAGTATGTTTTATCTTTATTATATTTACCATTAATAATCATGCTTATCTTTATGTTCATAATACTGTACGTTGGTAGTGACTAGTGAGCAATATAAGTCATTTGATGGATTGTGAATTTACATTCTAGCCATAACATTTTCTTCCTCTTTTTTGTGAAGATTTCTGACTGACTACTGATTTATGAACTCAATTATTCAGAGATCAGCCACCAGATCATATATTGAGGTCTGCAAAGAATACAAGTAAATATTTTAAGCATGTAGGTGGTTCTTCACGATTGGATGAAAATCGAACTGGAGAAGGACAACACTCGGCATATCGCTTTCTTACTGAAGCAGAATATGAAGCAGTTAGTTGCATATATCACCACCATATACTTCTGCTGGAACTTCTCACTTTGCGTGCTTATACACATTAAAATAATTTGAAAGATATTATGCAATGCTTTTTCTAAAATTATTCTTTTTGTGTTGTTTTCTCATTTTTATAATACTTTTTGTCCACATTTGTGGTAAAATAGAGGGAGATGAAGAAGCCTGCATCAGGGAAGCGATACTTTAATTATGATACACTTGAAGATATTGTTGTTAACTACCCAATTCAGAGAAAGAAGATGACGGAGGAAGAGTTTTCCAAAGGTTAAAACAAATTTTAATGTACTTAACATAGACATAGATTAGTATATGCTTGTTTTTTTAATACTGTAGAAACTTATGCCTAACATCTGATAATAGTCTGAAAGTAAGGTAGTTGCCACATACTAAGTCCCTATGTATATCAGCGTGTCAAAACTGCATCAGTTCTGATGTGGATGGTTACTTGAAGATTTTGCAGAGAATCAGTCACGCTTGGCATTCATTGATTTCTTGAGGGGCCTTGTTCAGTTTGATCCAGAGAAGCGATGGACACCTGGCCAGGTGACTTCAGATTGAAGGCTTCAATGGTGTCTTCTTTGTGTGTGTGCTGTTAAAGCATTTTGAGTATTGTTTGATTGGTTTCCCTTGTTAACTGTGTTTGGCACTATAAGAGTGAATTAAAGTTGAGTTATGCAGGCTGCACGGCATCCTTTTGTGACTGAAGAAGCCTTTACTTGTCCTTACATGCCTGCCCCAGAAACACCTCGCAAAGTAAGTATATAGTCTTTAATGATTTATTCTATATGCATTGCTGTTCATTACTTTCATCAACTGCTGATTTTTTTTTTTTTTTTAATATTTTAAATTTGTAGCCAGTCAGTCAGATAGTTACAGTGGATCACAATCCAGGATCAGGTCATTGGTTTGGTGCTGGCCTTTCTCCCCAGGTCTGCAGATAAATTTCTAACTATTTTTTCTCATCATGTATTGCACCTTCTGCCTTATTCTATGTTGTGCTATGGATATATTGTGCTATGACATATATAGTGTTTGGTTCATATCCTTGTCTATATCAAGTAATTCCCTTGTGTTAAACGACATGATTAGGTTGTGAACATGAACAAAGGCATTCACTACAATAGCCCGCAGTATCAGATGGCTCCTTTTTCCTATGCTAGTAGTTATGGTAGCCTTGGAAGCCATGGTAGTTATGGGGATGGTGTTGGTCTTGGGAGTAGTTTTGGGAGCTATGGAGACACTAGCAATGCCTATATGGGATACTGCCCAATCACGCCTTCTGGACTTAATATACAGAGTCATGGTACTCCTGGCGGTACTGCTGTTGGAGCAAGTCCTGACACGAGGTGGAGGTTCTCACAAGCTCCTCCTGGGCATGCTCTTGGTATAAGCCCCTCTAGTGGTATGTTGAGGCCCATGTCCTTGGGAGCTAGTCCTTCTCAATTTACTCCTCCAAGCTCTCAGATACAGGTTTCTTCTGGATCTCCTATAGGTTCCCCTGGCAGGTATGGACCAACGTCACCTGCCAGAAATAGTATTCATGTTACTGGTTTAGGAAAGGCAGCTGCTGTTGGCCAGTATCACAAACGAAGGGGTTTCAGTATATCTGGCAGTTCGCATTTGCCACCCCAGGATAATATACCACAGCATTGGCAAGGTCACCAAAACAATGTGGGAGTCAATATGGATGTGGGTGCTGGTGGCTTTGTAGATGGAAATACCCGAGGTGGTTATCCGGGCTCCCCTCGCAACAGTCAAGCAACTTCTCATCTTCCACCTTGGAGGCAAAGGGGTGGAAATGGTGTCACTACAGCATTGATGATATCAAATCACCAAAAAAATTCCAGTGCATATGCATCTGGTTTATATGGGGAGTCTCTGACTTCAATGGAGACATGCTCGGAGGGATTGGAAAGCAGTTCACCACCACCAGATCCTGGAGATTGGGATCCAAATTACAGGTAGCTAGGTACCACCTACTGCACAATTAAATGTATGATTTTTTTATTACTTGATGGTTTTAGTAATTCTTGTTATTTTTCTTTTGTTATAGTGATGAACTTCTTTTGCAAGAGGACGGGTCTGAGATAATCTCACCAAAGTCTGGATTTAGTGGAGTAGTACGATCAAGTCAAGGATCAGGTTCTGCTATTTCATCTGGTGCTGGAAGTGGTAGATCCGGTCGCAGTTATCCCCAGTCTCAAGCAGTTTCAAGCAGTAACCCAAACGTTCAAAGGTAAAGCTAATTTTCCCCAGAATCTATGTTGAACTAAATGCATTGATTGTTTTCTTTATTGACCTCTAAACTGTTGAAGATCTTTCATTTACCATCCTATGTAAAACAGCAATGAATCATCAAAATATACATAATCTATGTGCAAATCTTGCATTTCCCAGTTGCTTTTTTCTAGCATTTTATCCTTTTATTGTTATATTTTTGTGCTGTTCTCATCTGGCTTGTTTGCAGACACTAGGTGGATGCCATATTGAGTACAATCCCAGAGTGAGCCCATTGAACAATTCTCTTGGTCATTCTTATAGTTGGCATGTTTGAAAAGTTCAGTAGATGTGGGAGGGGGAGGTTTGGGATCCTTTTTTCAAAGGTTCGGAAAAATATGAAATAGATAAAAGTTTTAAAGTAGTTACGATCCTTGTGAAAGTAACATAGTTATGTGAAATTGAGTCTTGCATATAGACATGAAACCAACAGGGAGTATTTTGGGTCCCCTGGGCACATTCATGTTGACCAATGGAATCATCGTTATTCAGTCTAATTACAAGTGGATTAGGGGAGATATAATTTTTTGAAGGTAAGTTGGAGGCAAATCTTATAAAAATATTATGTTGACATTTCTGTTAGTGAAACATAACGATATTTGTATCCACACCCTCACGTTAGTCTTAAAACTTGAGTCTTGGACAGTGAAATATAACAAGCTTCTTTCAGAGATATTTTCTACAGTTTGTAACAAATATAAATAATAATAATAATAATAGTACTAATAAATAATAATCATTAGGTTAACAAAACGGCAAGGGACACATCTCACTTCACCTCATGGCCAGTGAATGCATATAAGTATACTGTCACGAAGGTCATTGTATCATTCTTATCATTGAATGAATAATTTATTAATTGATATATTCATATATGCGGTTTTGGCCTATCCAATTAAAGCCTTAATTCATCGCGTGCTTTCACTACATTGGTGTCAGATCCGAAGTCTTGGCCATGATTGTGGATTAATTCCTTCATGTTGCTGTCTCATACAAATCTGCACACAGTTCTGTACAGACCTGTATGCTCCATCTGCAGAGTCAGTACGTTTGTCTCAGCCATTCTCTGTCATCTTTAATCTGTATGTTGTCAAATTGATCTTGCAATCCCATTGTACAGCTCTTTAATTCCATGTGTGGTTTCCTTTCATTGGCTCAAGCAGTGTTCTCTTCCATCCTCCCCAGCAATATGTGCTTAACGTATCACTTATGGGAATAGAACCTAGGTGGGGATGATAACATTGCAATCCCATATCACTTGAACTAAACACAATTGACACATTTTCACAAGTTATATATCTAAGAAGAACCTTTATACACACACACACAATTCTTCCATTTCCAGAAATAAAATTAATTTCATTACTTTATATATGTAGTATACAAATAAAAATGAATTTAAAAACCTTGGGTTTGCAAAGAGGACAAGCACGAAAATCACTAGTTATAGAGTTTCATCGTGATGAAGATAAAGTCAATGGTCCCATCGAAATTATGGATCATGTCAAGAAGTTGCAAAGGCAGTTAATAGAAGGACAAAAAGAATTAGGGTACAAGATTGAGAAATAAATAGAAGATATGGGCAATAGATTTGATGAGTTATATGTATTATGAAGGTTCCAAGAGATAATGACTAGAATTATTAGTCATGGAAATACATGTCACATTTGTCATATGATATGGATTCTAGGACATCTATGTGAAAACAAGTCATTGCACTATTCGAAGATAGTGGACAAAAATGGAGGAAAGAAGAACCAAGTGAGTGAAATCACTTTCAAGTACAATTTAAAGACCAACAAAGACAAATTGTTGTGAGTAATTGATGAGCATATAAAAGGGATTGATCAACTAATTACTAGATGATTCAATGATAGAACTCGAAACTTATGAATATCCACCATTAAGTCCGATCTCGTTGACCATAGTTCACACAAGAGGTCAAAGTAGGACTAGTGTTGTCAGGACTGGACTGGATTGGTTAGAACTGACCGGTCTGATCGGTTGGAGGCCAAAGTTGGTTTCGACTGGTGAACCAGAAATGGCGGTTCGGGATTGGACCAACTGATTTCGTAGAGCGACATACAACACAATTGTGGGGCTTCAAACTCTCTTTATCTTTTCATTTTTTATTTCTTTCTCAGTTGGCCCACAAAAAAGGAAACTTAGGTCCCTCTCAAAGCTATTTAAACATCATCCTCCCCTCTATTTCACACACGCTATTCATTCAAGCTTCTGGTATTTCTTGAGCTGAGATTTCTGAGTGGGTTTTGGAGAGATATTTGCAATTTTGCAATGTCTGTTTTCAAGAGGTTCTTGTGCAGATTTGGCGTGTTGGTTGAAGGGCTAAACTGGAGAGAGTTTGTTGGAGAGATTCAAAGCTGCTTTAAGAGATTTTTTCTCAAAGATTGTGGGCTGGCTTTTAGCTGTTTCTGGAGGTGACTGAAGGGGTTTTTGGAGCTGCTATAGTTGTCAACTTTTGGAAGGCTTCTCCAAGTATGTCAAGGCACCTAATCTTCTTCTATTTCCCTGTTAAAAAATGTTGTTTGTTTCCCTAGAAATTTAAAAAAAACTAGGGTTTTCTATGTGGATTTCTATTCTAATTTTTCTTGTATTTATCTCTTAAATGTTTTTCCTATAAAGTAATAATTGCTAGGGTTTTGTATATAGATTTTTATTTGTTGTTGAAGAGGTTGCCATGGCCCCTAAAAGCAAGAATGATCCAACATGGTTACATTGCCATCTGAACGATGATGGGAAAAAAGCTTGCAACTACTAAGGGAAGGTAATTTATGGTGGGGTCATTCGTAGAATTAAAGACCACTTAGCTCATTTGAGATTCCAAGTAGAACCCTGTGTGAAAGCCTTTGACTACCTAAAAAATCATATGATGGGTTTGATTAAAGCTTTTCTAGTGAAAAAGAGCAAGAACAAGAGAGTAAAAAAAGGATATAGGGAAAAACAAAAAAGATGATGCTCCTTTCATGGATGCCGATCTTCAAACACATATCCTTACTTTTGCAGAATCCTCTAGTTTCCTCGTTAGAAGTGGAGATGAGAATGTCTCTGCTTCTGGTACTAGTTCAGCGAATTTGAAAAGGGCACGTGTAGGGAATCTTGACTCTTTTTTTGTCCCTCGCACCACCCTTAGTGCTCAACCCATCATTGATGCCAAGTGGAAGAAAATAGAGAGGGAGGCTGCTTCTGAATGCATTGCTAGTTGGTGGTATGATGCAAACATACCTTTCAGTGCTACTAATTCTCCATATTATTAAATTATGATTGATGTTATAACTGCATATGGTTCATGCTTCAAAAGCCCTAGTTTTCATTATCTTATAGGGTCACTTTACAAACTAAGGTCCAAATGATAGAAGAGTACCTCATAGAGTTCAAACAATCATGGACCAAAATAGGGGGCACAATTATGTTTGATGGATGCACTGATGGAAGAGCCCACACCATTTTAAATTTTTTTACTTGCTTGCCCAAAAGGCACCATGTGTTTGAAATTGTGGATGCATTTGATGAAGTGAAGGATGAACAATTACTATTTTGTCTTTTGGATGAAGTTGTTATGGAAGTATGGGTTGACAATGTTGTACACGTGATCACAGATAATGCCTCCAACAATGTTGTAGCTGAAAGGATGTTGGAGGAAAATCACTCCACCATTTAGTGGACTCCATGTGCAGCCCATTGTTCGAACCTTTTGCTTGAAGACATTAATAAAATTGAGTGGTGAAGAAGTGTGTAGAAGAAGCAAAATCCATCACTAGATACATGTACAGCCACTCATGGGTTTTGAACCTTATAATGAAAGACACTAAGGGTAGATCTTGTTCGATCAACCATTGCACAATTTGCAACAAACTTTCTTTCGTTGCAATCCCTTGTTTAGCAAAAAAGCAACCTAAGGAAGATGTTTGCTCGTGATGAATGGAATGCATCTTAGTGGAGCAAAAACGCTAATGGGAAAGAGGTGGCTAACAGAGTGTTTGAATTTTTTTTTGGAAAGGTAGACCGTAGAAGAGATATTGCTATTTAGTGAACCTCTTGTGAAAGTGTTGCATATGGTGGATGATGATAAACCCACCATGGGTTTTGTTTATGAGCCATGGATTAGGCCAAAGAGGCAATAAAGCCAACATATGGGGATAAAAGACAAATGTATGTTCCTTTGTGGAGAATCATTGATGAAAGATGGAACAAACAACTCCATAGATCTTTACATGTACTTGGCTGTTACCTATACCCAATGAATTAATTTTAATTTTTCAAGGTTTATAAGTTATATTATTCATTAGAATTTAGAAAAGCTTTGCCAAACATTCAAAATCAATCAATGAATGTTTTTTGTCTTTTGAACTTTGATGGTACAATTACAGTAAATATTTTGACGTAGATGGGGAGGTAAAAGAGGGATTGTACAATCGCATTAAGCGCATGATCCAAAATCCCAAGATTCAGGACCAGGTGCATAGCCAACTTTTCAATTCCAATAAGAGTATCGGTACCCTTGAGATGTCTATGGCTATAAGAAGTAGAACAAAAGATCCACTAGGTAAGAAATGTCAAGTTTTGAACTTATCTTACTCGTTAAAAAGGCTTCAACCCAACTTTCAAACTTTCAAAGAAATTTGCTAATACTTATTTTCCTTAAACTCTTATTGCAACCTATTTGTGGCAATAACCAATGCCTTGATTTACAAAGATATGCAATTCAAATATTGCGCCAAACATGCAATACTTCAGGGTGTGAACAGAAGTGGAGTGTTTTTTGAGCATATACACACCAAGAAGAGGAACAATTTGGGGCAAAAACGATTGAATGACATGGTTTATGTTTAATACATCCTTAAGTTGAGGCAAAATTATTTGTTGAATAAGACGCCCGAACCAAGCAACATAACTTGGATGACTTTGATCCATCATCAAAGTGGGTTGTGGAGACCCATTAACCAACATTTGATAATGAAGATCTTTTTTGGATGAACTTGGACCCACTTCCACCTTCAGGGTTATGGGAATCAAATCATAATTCCACTATAGATTCTTAGTTGACATATACAAAGAATGAAGATGAGGAAAAGGACAAGGAAGATGATTATGATTAGTACTAGTAGTATTGTAGTGTAGTACTAAGCTTTTTTTGGATTCCAGAGGCCATGTAGAGCTTGCTTCTTGATGCATTTTGTTTCAGAGATGTATTGCACTAAGTGCTATTTTGGTATTATGCACTCTTGCCTATATAAATGAGAAGTTTTTCATATTTTTGTATAAATGGTTTGAATTTATATGGATGCACATGAATATTATATATATATAGTATATATATATATATTATATATATATATAATATATATATATATATTTTCTTTTAAAACTGAATATTTTATTTATTTTGTTGATTAGTTTTTTTGGTTCGGGTTTTTTCCTTATTCCGGGTTCGATTTTCCAATTACGGCTTGTTCTGATTTCAATGACCAGTTCGATTCTGATAACATTGGGTAGAACAAGTTAATAAGATAGATTTAAAATCAAAATACCAACAATTGATAATGAAGCACTGCCATTCACCAAAAAATATCATTAGCTTATTCTGATGCGCCCAACAAAATAGAAATGAAGAAGAAATGCATCGAAAGTGTAGCTTGAGCTGGTACTTCTGCATAAGCCTAATTATCTAGCCTTAAAGAAGTTGCCCAAAGTCTCCTTAAGACACTTGCTCAAATATGAGTAAGTTGTTATTCTAGCTTAGCCTAAGTCTAACTTAGGAAAAGCATATAATTAATTATGTTGGCTCTTGAGCTAAAGAAACTTAGGAAAACTAAAGTATTTACTTTAGTGATAATGTTTTAATCTAAACTGTTGATCTCAAATGAGGTGAGATTTAATATCGACTGTCAATCACTTTGGAGATTAGGGTTAGGGAATTAACTCAATGTAGAGTTATAAAGGCAAGGCTAAGGAGATGAGAAGACACACCATATATTAGTACAAGACATTGGGAGAGGCATTTTCATGGTGAGTGGAGAAGGACTTCCATTCTAGTGTGCTAGGTTTGAGGAAGGTATAGGGGTGCACCATTAGAGGTCCAGATCAGCCAAGGAGATCAAGGATAGATTTGGGCCTCGATCAATTGGATCGGATTCATAATATGTTGTAATTGTAAATCTGTCAGTTGGGCCATTACCCAGGACAAGAGCCCAAGTAGATTTTGATTTAATGAAGAACTTATTTGATCGGGTAGAATTTGTATGTGTCACATGTGATTGAGATTCATTATAATTTTTGCTTCCACTGAATAATTATGTTAAGAACCTAGTTGTGAATTTATTTAGAAGATTTGTAATCTGCTAGGTTAATAAGGTGTCAGTTGCTAGGTTCAAGGAACATTAACAAAAGGGACCAAATATAACAATTGACTACAAAATATATTCCACCTCATCTTAGTTGAGGACCGATATTCGAAGAAACAAAGAAAGAGATCCTACAAATCCACTTGTAACTAAGACGAGAAACCACAACCAAAAACACACAATCACAAACGAATTGTCAAAAAGAGAAACATAAAAATACTTGTAGACTCTGATAGTACTCGTAATTGTAAAGACGTTGTCGCTAAACAAGTCAACCTTTTTGTGTACCCCACCAAGGACGTCAAAGATGTGGTTGTTGATGGACAAAAGGTCAAAGGAGTAGGGAATAGTCATAAAGTTTCACTTAAAATCCAAGATTGGATCTACAAGCAAGTTTCTATGCTCTACTACTTGATGAGATGGATATCATGATAAGTGCAAAATGGTTGATGCAGTTGGGCACTTATACTACCAACCTCGAAGAACAATTCATGGAGTTTAATTGGCAAGGTCAACAATATAAATTATGTGGTTTTGAAAGGTCCACTCTTCAAAATGATTAACAACAACTAATGAAAATAGTGCAAGAAGCAAAGAAATCAAAGAAAATACATGGCCAAGAAGCATCACAGTTTTATGTTAAACATCCAAGTCAACAAGTTAAGTCAACGCTTAGGGTTCCGAAGGTCGACAGTCAACTCATGGTTCCGGCATTTGGGGTTCCAGGCTCATGGTTTTCGTTGACATGTTGCGCGTCTGGAGACTGACAAGTGTCTTCATGTGGTTAGTGGAATATGGACCAACCCAAGGCGACACGTTGCCTTTATAGATTGGCCAAAATTATGTTAACAAAATCGATAGACCGGACAAGATTCGATCTCGTGACCTCTGCTCTACATATACGATGCCTTACCAACTATGCTAACATTTGTGTCTTATTATAATACTCCACTGCACATATTTGAGGTGATAAGGTTATCCAAATAGCATAAAAAAAGACTAAGCTCGCCATTGTTGGCGGCTCCGCCATACTTATCACCTTCGCCATATCACAACATTTCTGCACTATGGATAAGGCCTAGGGCCATAAACTTTAATATAATACAATGTATTGTGGTATGGTGTGGGGTGGCGGGTCCGTTGACCCTGCCACCGTAACCTTTAAAAATTTATTATATGCCATATATGCAATATAACCTCCGACCATATGTTATCCAAAAATCATTCTGAAAACACTATGTTTGTGGATCAAATCCCTGACCAAGGACTTTATAACCAACGCGCCGAACCATTGGGCCATAGGTGGGTTTTATTCTATGGTTTATAGTGCCAAGTCCTCTTGAGTTGCAATAGAGAGTGTTTTTGGCTTTTTAAGGCCATGTGGAGACCTTTTTTAGGGTGGGAAGAGCCTAAATAGGGGTTTTGAGGTGAACGCACTGGTAGCATTAGTTTGACGAGCCGGAGTTTACATTTTGATGTACAAACATTTTGAGCATTTTTAATAAAGAGGCCTCCCCCTTGAAGACCGAGCCTGGAGACGTAGGCTTGAAGATAGCCGAACTTTGTTATCAAAGTGGTGGTGTCATTTTAACTCGTGTGGTTTGTTTGTTGCAATATCCTTTCAAGTTTCCTATGTCAGTTAAATTGAGCTCTTTTTAATGGTGATTTTAAATACATGCAAACACTTCTAAAAAGTTAATGAACCAATATGGTCAAGAGTTCAATGTTTTCGTTGTCAAGGAAAGGAAGGAAATATATCTCAAGAGTTCAATGTTTTTGGTGTCAAAAGTATGGTCACTTTCATGACAAATGTCCTGAAAGGAACACTAACAGTTAGAGAAGGGGCAGACAACATGCCTCGATTGCATATTTTGAAGGCCAAGCACATATGAAGAAGCCAAAGAATGAAGATGATAATTTTTTCTTTTATTCTGCTCTTACAGGTTTTTTCTTTTTTATGCTCTTACAGGGTCTATTGCTAATAATGATGTTTGGTTGGTCGATAGTGGTGCTTCCAGGCATATGACAGGAAGTCGTGAAAGCTTTGCTGAGTTGGTGGAAAAGAAAACTACACAATGGGTGGAGCTTGGTGATGAATGCAAATATGCAGTTAAAGGCGTTGGTTCAACATCCTTTGAACTTGAATCAAGAGGTAACATTTTCTTAAATGATACATTATATGTACCTAGTTTGAAAAAGACTTTGGTCTCTTCTTCATGCTTGAAAGATAAAGGGTATAGAGTTGTCTTTGTTGATGGTCAAGTACTAGTATGGAAGAAAGGCTCAAGCATAAATTCTACTAATTAATTGGTGTGTGAGAAGGAGGCTTGTAAAGACTCTCGGGTCGTTTAGTTCAAACATTGATACACAATGATATTGATCTTTGTGAATTATGGCATTGAAGATATGCACACAGTCATTACAAAGCCTTTCCTAGAATGAAAGAAATTGTTACAGGTCTACCAGAAATCGAGGTTGAACATGGAGTTTGCAAAGGATGTGCACTTGGGAACAATACCAAGGGACCATTTCCAAGCAATGATAGTAGGTCCAAAGGACTTTTAGATCTTGGACATTCTGATGTGTGTGGGCCCATGTCTGTGAAATCACTAGGTGGCATTTTGTACTATGTAACTTTCATTGATAATTTATCTCGAAACACATGGATTTATTTCTTAAAGAGCAAGGATGAAGCCTTTGATAGATTTTAGGAATTCAAGGCTCAAGTGAAAAATTTTATAGGAAGAAGAATCAAAAGTTTGAGGTTTGATAATGGTGGTGAATATACATCCAAGGAACTTACTACTTTTTGCAGGGATGTTGGAATTAAGAGGGAGTTGATAATACCCTACAACTCTCAACAAAATGGGATTGCAAAGAGGAAGAACATAATTGTTATGGAAGCCACTAAAGCCATGATTCATGATCAACACCCGCCTATGTTTCTATGGGGAGAAGCCTCCAAGACTGTTGTTTATGTCAAAAATAGAAGTCCTCACCGAGTATTGGGGAATAAGACTCCTGAAGAAATCTTCACAGGTGAGAAGCTGATAGTTGGACATTTGAGAATCTTTGGTTGTCTTGTCGACGTTCATGTGCCCAAGGAAAAGAGGACCAAGTTGGAACCTTCTGGGAAGAAGGGAACATTTGTTGGATACATTGAGACATCGAAGGCCTACAAAATTTATATTCTAGGACATCAAACAATTGAGATTAGCAGAGATGTTACTTTTGATGAAGATGTTATCTTCTAGAAGCCCAAAGGATCACACTTGGATATTGATGATGAGGAGCAAGTAGCTCCCAAGGATGTGGGTTTAGGACTTGTGGATCATCCTCAAGATCAACAAAAGAGCCTGAAGGGCCTAATGAACCTATGGACCCACCAAGGGTCATTTTACCAGAAACTAGGAAGAGGTTGGCTTGGCTTGAAAGAACAGTGTGGAACGTAGAGGGACATGTGGCTCCTCATGGGACTTTCAAGGAATTCGAATGTGTCAAGAAATACTCAAGTTATGCATCATTGTTGAGCAAGATTATTGAGTCTGAGCCATCCAACTATGAAGAAGCAATAGGTCAGCAAGTTTGAAAAGATGTTATGTTAGAAAAGTACTAGTCTATTATGATGAATGATGTATGGGAAATCGTGTTGAGACGTGAAGGGAAGTTAGTGGTGACTTCCAAATGCATATACATAATAAAACATGCCGTTGATGGCAGCATAGACAAGTACAAATAAAGATTCATGGCTAGAGGGTTCTCCCAAATAGACGGAGAAGATTATGAAGACACATTTGCTCCAGTTGCCAGGTACATCTCCATTAGATCTATTATTGCTATTGGTTCTATTATAGGTTGGAAATTACATCAAATGGATGTCAAAACTGCTTTCCTCAATGGATTCATTAAGGAGGAAGTGTACATAGAACAACCTCAAGGATTTGAGGTTCATGAGAGGGAGACTCATGTTTGCTAATTGAAGAAATCTTTGTACGGACTTAAACAAACTCCTTAGGCATGGTACTCTCGCATTGATGGATATTTGATGAGTCTTGGTTTTACCAAGAATGATTTTGATCCAAATTTATACTATAGAGTTGTTAAAGGTGAGCATGTGATTTTGCTATTATATGTTAATGACTTGTTTCTAACAGGATTAGAGAAACATATAGTCCAGTGTAAGGGCGCGTTGATTTCCGAATTTGAAATGAAGGATCTTGGTGCAATGCATTATTACTTGGGACTAGAAGTATGGCAAAAGTCGAGTGGAATTTTCCTTGGTGAAGGAAAGTATATTTTTAAGATCCTTCAGAGATTTGGGATGATTGCAAGTCCATGGATACTCCCATGGTGACTAATTTGAAGAAGTTGCGCGACTTTGTTTCTGACTTGGTTGATCCCTCTATGTATCGCAAGCTAATTGGCTCATTAAACTATCTTCTTAATACTAGACCCAACATTTGTTATGCAATGAATACTTTGAGTCAGTTCTTGGTTGAGCCCCGTCATGTACAATGGATGGCAACAAAACATATATTGAGATATCTGCGTGGCACTATTAATTATGGATTGAGATATGTATTGAATGGTGAACTACAGCTGCATGGATTCACGAACTTTGATTGGGTTGGAAGTGTTGAAGATAGGAAGAACACATTAGGATGTTTTAGTTTGGGCTCTGCTATCATGTCTTGGATGAGCAAGAAGCAAACATTTGTTGCACTTAGTACTGTTGAAGTTGAATATATTGTTGCTTGTTTGGCAAGTTGTGGAGTTGTGTGGCTTCGGAAGTCACTCGCAAGATTGTTGATCTATTGTTGGAATTGACCATGATATATGTGACAATCAAAGTTGTATGAAGCTTTTTGAGAACCTAGTTTTCCGTGATAGGTCGAAGGACATCAATATCAAGTATCACTACATCTGGAGCATTATTCAAAAAGGAGTAGTGAGGCTCCAACGCATCTCTATTGATGAGCAAGTTGTTGACATTCTTACAAAACCTTTGCCTCGCATGAAGTTTATTTACTTTGGGGATAGGCTTGGAGTTGTTGAGAATCCCTCGGTGAATGGGAGTGTTGATGTTGTAGCATCTATGTGCAAAGAATCTTCCTTAGGTCATGGGGCTTGACCAGGAAACCATGGTTTATTGTTGGGGAGTTGTGTGGCTTCGGAAGTCACTTGCAGGATTGTTTGATCTAATGTTGGAACTGACCATGATATATTGTGACAATCAAATTTGTATGAAGCTTTTTGAGAACCTAGTTTTCCATGACAGGTCGAAGGACATCAATATCAAGTATCACTACATCCGGAGCATTATTCAAAAAGGAGCAGTGAGGCTCCAACGCATCTCTACTGATGAGCAAGTTGTTGATATTCTTACAAAACCTTTGCCTCGCATGAACTTTATTTACTTCGGGGATAGACTTGGAGTTGTTGAGAATCCCTCCCTTGGTGAATGGGAGTGTTGATGTTGTAGCATCTATGTGCAGAGAATCTTCCTTAGGCCATGGGGCTTGACCAGGAAACCATGGTTTATGGTTGGGGAGATTGGCCTAGATTGCTCGCTCATGTCATGGGGTTTTGACCAGGAGACCATAATTATGGTTAGAGAGATTGGCCCTATATGTAGCGAAGCTTGGATTGCTTCCTTAGGTCATGGTGTTTGACCAAGAGACCATAATCATGGTCGGGAAGATTGGATCTATGAGGATCAAACCTAGATTTCTCCCTAAGCCATGGAGTTTGGCTAGGAGATTGGATCTACGAGTATTGAGACCTGGAATGCTCTTTTTGGTCAAAGTGTTTGATCGGGAAACCATTGCTTATGGTTGGAGAGTTTGGTCTTGTGAGTATTTTATTGACATGGATTTTTGGTTAATGGATTCAACACTTTCTCATGAGGAAATTTTATTCATCATGTGTACATTTGTGGAATTCAAGAAGAAAATACCTCCTTGGCTAAGAGGGAGTGTTGAAAATTTGTAGTTGCGGTTGGTATTTGAAGTCAACAAGTCAAAAGTTTTGTTTTGTGTTTTGTTTGTTTGTTTTAGTTTGTTTATTTTGTTTGTTTGTTTGTTTGTTTTTGTTTTTTTTGTTTGTTATTTTGTTCTTTATTGTTTGGTTTGTTCATTTTGTTGTTTCTTTTTATTATTTTGTTCTTCGTTGTTGTTGTTTATGGTTCATGTAGGCTCCATGATGGACATGTCAGCCCCACCACATGAAAGGGTGTGACCCTTGAGTTTATTCCACTTGGTCAACCACATATATAATGAGAGACTTGACCTCTTCATTTGGCATCATCGCACAAAAAAATTCAAATTTATTCGAGTATCTGATCACACGTGTGAAGGGAAGAAGAAGACAAGTTTGACTAGCAAAGTTGACCTCTTTCTCTACTTTCACCAACATTGACTTGGACTATTGTGTTCTTGTTTGACCAAATATTTCACTGATCTTGGAGGCCAAATATTTTTGGAATATTTGACTATTTGTTGATTAAATTCTAGAGCAGGAATTTGGGCAATGACCGAACTTTGATTGCAGGTCAAAGTGTGCAGTTTGATCAAAATTTATGAGCAGCAGGACCGAATATCGACACCCTTTGACCGCGGTTGACTAGGAGCAGTAGGGCCCAAAATTCAACCTCTTTTACCATATTTGACTTGTGAGCAGATTTTGACTTTCTCTCTCTTTTGACTTGGACTTTGTCTTGGTCAATGGGATGATATGTTGACTGGATTTCAGATGTACAAATTGTTTTGAATTGGACAATTTCTCATAAGAAAGGGTTGTTGGGTTATTTCCTCTGGTTTGGTATATTCCCAAGGTAAACGTTGTGTTTCTTGTGTATCTTTCTTTTGTTGTGATCTCTATAGCCCTACTGGATTTATGGTTGAAAATTTTTGAAGTATAATTGCTTAATGATCTGAATGTAATAAAGAAATAATTGTATCATTGGAAGTAATTATCTGGCAAAAAAATTGTGTTTTTCTTAATTGCACTACAAAAGTCTACACTAGAAAGGGGTTCTAGACCCTTTGTGAAAAATACTACCAGGAGCAATGGATGGGCTATCCCTCCCAGATTTTAAGTAGTTGAACCCCTTGTTGATTTAGATGATGCAACCTTGGGCCAATAACTAGGCAAGACAAATTGATTTATGTTTCATAATCATTGCTTATTTTAAGCAAGGTGTGTTGGATTTTAAGCACAAACCCAAGTTCTAAGTGTGAAAAAATATTGAACTAGCTACTTGCAAAACAAGCAATAAAAAGGAATAAAAGTGTTGATAACTTGAGTAATGAACCAAGGCAATTCGAATTACTCATAAAATCTAATGATATAATATTGTTGAACGTGAATACAATATATATACTCTCTAGAAGGCCAACCAATTCGAATTATTTTGGGCTTCTATGTGCATTGATTTAGTATAAGTCAAAAGCACTTTCCCTAGTTGGCATTGACCAAGTAAGTGGAGTTAGAAATCAGTTAGAACTAATTACTAACTCTCACATAAAAAATACTAGCCAAATTAACTCAGTTAAACTCCAAAAATAGAACTAAAGTAAACTAACAATAGGTGGCACCCCCACTAAAAATAGATATTGTAAAAATAGAAAACCTTACAAGTAGAACTTTGGCAAATGATAGCAAATGTCTAGTAGTGTATGAGAAGTGGTCTAATGATGGCCAGAGTGTATGGTATGATGAACTATTAAGTGCAATGTATCCCATCACTTCCTTGAAGCCCAATCGGGGAGTATGCTAGTGAATGAGTCCCAACAATTCTCAGTCATTTTAGTTACTCACTCATGTACAACAAAAAACAGTCAATGAGTCTGGACAATTTACAGCCATGTTAGGTACTTATGAAACAACTTACGCAAGACACAATATGATAATCATAAGAGTGAGGTAAAGAGGGAAAAGCCAATGGGAAGAATACCGTCCTCAAAATACAATGCATACTATCCCAATTATGCAATTGCTATGAAGACGGATGGTGTTCCCAATCAACCTCGTCATGAATTTATCTTTGAATTTGCCTAATGCCATCATAAGAGAAACCTCTTGCTATTGGTTGAACCTTGTACTTGCTAACAGCAGCAACAAGAGCTCATGGGGTACCAAAAAGTTGAAAACTAATTCCCTGTGACCTGGTAATTTCACCCACTAGCTGACTAGCTAACTGTCGAGTATGATGTGCCCTTCATAGCATGTGATCTGGATCTATAATGCACCACTGATGGACTTCTAAATCATATCCTAAAATCAGATCCAACGAATATGCAAAATCATCTTAAAGATCTCCTTTAGAAAGAGGTGTAGGAGACATTGATGTAGTAGGATTGTGCAAGGTATCAATGAAGAATGTTTTGATGCAGCCCTATGATCAAAGGAACTCAAGTCCAAAATTAATATATTAGATGATGAAGCAATAGCAATGAAAGCATGATCCATACTATGATCCTCTCATGGCTTGTCTTCAATCTTCCTCTTGACCTTTTTTGGAATGTAGTTATCTCGATTATGTTGTTGAGGTATGTTGCTCATTACATCAAATGTCTTCATCATACAAGAATTTTCTAGATTGAACCCTTGTTGCAGTAGTGGCAGTTTGTTCTCCTCTTACATTCTTCTCCCTTCATAATCTTACTCTCCCCACTGGATTGGGAGCTTTCTCCATCTATATGATCAACATCCCTTGTTTTCTGCTTGCATTTCTTGTTATCATCCTTCATTGTAAGTGCATAGGGTGTGGAAGGCTTAATAACCCCATTGTGTATGAACACATTTTTCTCATGTATCAAGGACTCTATGAAATCATCCAAAGATGGCATCTTCCAATTCTTACCCAAGGAGAGTTTTGCAGTATGGAAAGAAGAGACAAAGACTGAATATTGAGGACCTAGTATAGAAAGGATAATTGTTCCCCCTTATTGCAGAGTCTTTTACTATGTCATTAGAGTCTTGAATCTTGAGAAGAAGTCTTGTAGGGTCTTGAAATGATTAGGATCTAGAGAAATTGGCTTATTATCCAACTGATGTCCTCTCAACTCTTCTTGCTTGCTAAAAATTCCCTCTAGCTTTGTCTAGCTATTAAGCATGACTCATCCAAAGAGTACATAAGGAGAGATAGACAAACAAAGTATCCCATAGGCTTCAGCTACCCTATTTGATTTCTCTGTAGTTGGTGTAGGCTCAATTTCAATACCCATTGTAATCCTATAGTCCTTGTTAAAATTGGCAACTAGGGCCAAATTCCATCTTTTAGGACAGCCCATATGATGGATATGATTTTTGCATTGGATTCCTCTTTCGAGAGATCTAATTTTGATATAAAGATCATCTCACTCTAACAAGGAGAAATGGAATTTTGAATTTATTCTCTCTCATGCACAACGTTTCAAGGTCGGCCTCAATCAAATGTAGGCTCATGAAGCCCAATAGATGTGCCCCCTCACCCTCAACGAAGTGTATGAATAGCAGTGACCTCTCTCTCATTTGGACATCACTCACCTTATCACATATCTCTCTCTCCTCTCTTGATTGGTTTGTACAGCTTTGAGGTAGACAAGTCAACGTTGACCAAGACTGTTTGACCAAGCGTCGATCTCATTCTTGTAGGCAGAATTCTGATTTTTGAAGGCCGCATTGATTGGCACATTTTTAAGGCGATTGGGACAGTTTGTTGGTTGTACTTTAGCGTTGACTTCAGATTTGACTGCAGAATTTACAGCAGCATTCTCTTTCCTTTGACCAATTTGACCGATATGTTTTGGGCTGACTTTAACCCTCTTGGAAGGTCGAATTTTTCTGCTATTGACCGAGCTACTTGGAAGACATTTTGGAGTTGCTTTGACCACCACTGACTTTTTGGTTAGGGTTGCAGTTGACTGTTGTTGACTGCTGATTTGACAGGATTGTTTTGGGCAAGTTAATTTAATATTTGAACTCACTCTCTCTGTCTCTCTGCTGAACTATTGAAGAATAATAAGAAGATTTGATCAAAGGGTTTCCCCACATTGGTGTTTATCTCTGGCATCTGCGATATTTTATGTCCTCCTGTCTTGGCTTGTCTTTTGCACATGTTTTTATGTTCTATTTGCATTCACTGTCAATGTGTTTAAATTAATGTGATTGCTACTAGATATAATTGGAAATTGTCATTGGGATGCTAAGGGAACATTGAAGTAAATTGTGCTAACGCATAGAACATACCATTGTTATCTAAAATTAACATGGTATCAAAGCATAGGTGGAGACAAAGCCCAAGCAAGAGTGAAGCAAAGCAATCACTAAGGGATGGACAAGGACTTGGAACTAGTCCCAATGATGACTACATCTTACTTCAAATCCAAGGACAAATCCAACTATCATGCATGGAAGATGTCTCTAGATTTGACATTGGAAGAAAATGATACTATGGACTATGTCAAAGGAAGAGTAGTGGAGCCTCCTTCAAATGCATTCGCAGCTGCAGAAACAAAGTACAATAAAGGCAAGGTTAAAGCTAAGAAAATTATTGTTGATTCTATTCACAAGCCTTTGGTTGCCTATATTTTTTATTTGTAAACATTTAAGGAGATGTATGACAAGTTGGTTGAAATTTTTAATGTAAATAATGCAAATCAAGTTCTCTTTCTCAAGAACAAGTTGAAAGACATCAAGATGGATAGAGGAGAGTCCATCCAAACCTACTTCATGAGGATTACCGAGATCAAGAATGATCTCCTATCTGTTGGAGAAGTCATTGGCGATAGGGAGCTCACTCTTATTGCACTTAAAGGCCTTACAAGAGAATGGGATGTGTTCAACACTACCATCCTCAACAATGACATGATTCTGAGATTTGATGAATTATTGGCTAGATGCACTCAAGAGGAAATAAGGATAATGGAAAGAGACACACCTTCAAATGGAAACAATCCTGTCACCTTCTCCGCTCATTCCAAGACGAAAAACAATGTTGGTCCAAGAAATCAAGGTCAAGGGTTCAAGTCGGGATTCAAAGAAGGAAGAAAAGGAAGATGCTTCAATTGTAATAGGTTTGGCCACTTCGCTAGAGAGTGTCCTCACAAGAAGGATACTCCAAGAGATGATGACAACAATAACAACAACTTCAAGGGTAATGGCAATCAAAGGAACAACGGGTTCAATAAAAAAGGAAAGAGGAATGCTCCCGCAGCTCGAAATGGAAATGGTTGTCCTCCCAAGAAGTCGAGAAGCTCCAGGTATGAAGAAGTTAATGTTGTAAAGCAAAAAGAATTTTATCTTATTTCTGCCCTCACAACTGCCTCTCCATCAGATACATTGGATCATTGGTTGATTGATAGTGGTGCCTCAAGGCACTTCACTGGGTACAAGGAGGCCCTCTCAAACTTGGTTGAAAAGAAGACGAATATGGAGATTATACTTGGGGATAATGCCACTTATCCCGTGAAAGGAATTGGGACTGTTACTCTCCACTTAAATCAAGGTCAAACTTGTCATTTACAAGAAGTGATATATGTACATGATCTAAAAAGAACTTGGTCTTTATTTTTGTGATGGAAGATAAAGGTTTCAAGGTGACATTCATTGATGGGAAGGTTCGTGTTTGGCAAAGGAACCCAAGAGATGCATTCGCTCTTGGATTTAGGGTTGAAGGTCTTTATCAGGTTGGAGGAAGTATGTTGGGAGAAATGACTCATGATACTTCTCTTCAATCTGAATTATGGCACCGAATATTTGCTCACCTTCATTTGAAAGCCTTACTTGATGTAAGGAAGATGGTCATAGGTATGCTCGAATTCAACTTTTAGATCATGAAGGTGTTCGTCAAGGTTGCGAAGCTGGAAAAGATACAAGGGGACCATTCCCCTCAAGGGAAACTCAAACCACTAATATTCTTCAATTGGTCCATTCTGATCTATCAAGTATGTTGTCCATGACATCTTTGGGTGGATATTTCTATTATGCTATTTTTTTGGATGACTTCTCTCGCAAAACATGGATCTATTTCTTAAAGAAGGATGAAGTGTTCAAATTGTTCCACTCTTTCAAAGCCTTGGTCGGGAATCAAAGAGGGATGAAGATCAAAATATGAAGAATTGATAATGGTACTGAATATGAGTGAAATAAATTCAAAGACTATTGTAGAGAAACTGGCATTAAGAGGGACACCACTGCTGCATATACTCCTGAACAAAATGGTGTTGCCAAAAGAAAAAATCGAGAAGCTGGCATTAAGAGGGAGACCACTACTGCATATACTCCTAAACAAAATGGTGTTGCTGAAATAAAGAATTGTACTATCATAGAAGCCACCCGTGCCATGCTTCATGACCAAGGTCTACCGAAGTTCTTAAGGGGAGATGTTGCCAACACCGTTGTGTATGTTCAAAACAGATGCCCACATCAAGCTTTGGACTTCAAGACACCCGAAGAAGTTTTCACCAGTAAGAAACTTTATGTTTCTCATTTTAGAATTTTTGGTTATCCATATATTTTCATGTGTCAAGAGAGAAAAGAAACAAACTAGATGTGTTTGGGAAGCAAGGAACGTTTGTGGGATACGTTGAAACTTCGAAGGCATATAGAATCTATGTGCCTGGTCAAAGGGAAGTGGAATTAAGTCATGATGTCACTTTCGATGAAGATTTTGCTGTAAGGAAAGTCCAACAACTTCCTATCCCTAGGAAGGAAAATAATGATGCTAATGCAGAAAAGCAGGATGAACCATTGTCTGATGAATCGATGCCCGATGCCGAAGGCCGGATGGATCCCATTGATCCACCTCCTAGTGAGCCCTCTACTTCAAGAAAAAGGCCTTTGTGCCTCAAAGATACTCTTGAAGATGTTGAGAAACATATTGCACCGAGGGGGATATTTCGTGAAAGCAAGAAGCCGAATAGGTACCAAGTGTTGAAGAAAAGTTGAACTAGGATCGATATTTGTCTAATTTTATCTTTGTACTTGTCAAGAAAAAGAAATATTATTTTTATAAATTATAGGAATGAGTTTCTTGCTCATTCCATAGGTCTAGAAAGTCAAAGAGTCAAAATTATGTTAAAGAACTCTTCTTGATCATTTATGTAATGTACATAGGTCAACCTAGTGTCAAGTAGCCCTCCAAGACAAGCACCATCCTCTAAAGAAGACTGCCAGCAACACAATAAGAAAGACAGTCAAGTCGACTTCATAATATATAGAGATGACATGTCGGCTCAATAAATAGACACCACGGTTCACAATGACACGTCAGCTAATATGGAAGATGAACCACTATATATACCCCATTAAGGTCTACGCAAAACAAGGGTACAGAGCTTGGATCCTCTGAAATCTCGGATGAGCACAGTGACTCAGAAATTTCGGATAAGTGCAGGAGTTCAGGATTTTTGGATGGAAGGATCTTTGTGTTTTTTCGGTGATGTTTCAGCCTCCTCACAGTCTCAATAAAGCATTGTCTAGGTAGGCTAAAACATAGTCCCAGTCTTAGGTGAAATACACTCTTGGCATACCTCTGTCTCAAGCATACAATCTCAGTATTTTTGTGAAGAAGAGGATCTTAAAGAATCACCGTCAGTCTCGGCATACACTTAAGATGCAATTATATTCCAAACTTAGAAGTAACAGTCACAAGCATGATGATGATCTCACGTAACAGTCATAAGCATGATGATGATCTCGTTATATATATCTTAGCATAAAGGTCTTGGTGATCCTATAGGAATACTCTCAATATACATACATATCTGGATATGGACCTCGTTGTTATGATGGTGATCTCGATGAAGGTGCAGAGATGATTTCAGTAAAGGCATAGTGGTGATCTCAATGAGCGGTCATGGTGCAGCAGTGATGATCTTGGTAAAGCAGTAATGATGATGATGATCTCAGCAGTAAGAAGAAGATTTGTGTCTTGGTCTTGGAGTGCCTTGATAGGTCAAGGGTCATGGTCTTAGTATTCGTCAATTGGAATCTCTATAAGAAGAATTTTGAGTGGGTTTTCCTCTCCAAGAGGGAGAGGTTTTGACCCTGGCAAAAAGCCAACTTCTTGTGTTCTTGTCTCTTTTGTTTTGGTAGCTATTTGATGAAATAAGAAACACGCACTCTAAAATTGTCAACAAGAAAATTGTGCTCACAGGAAAATTAAAATGCCTCACAAATAGTTATCATGCTAAGAAGAATCTCATTAATTGAATCTACCTAGATTCTTCAACATCAAGGGTACTTAGTTGCCATGAGTACCATTATACAATCTGAGCCTTGCACATTCGAAGAAGTCATGAAACAACAAGTTTGGAAGGATGCGATGAACAAGGAGTATGAGTCGATCATGAAGAATGATGTCTGGGATGTGGTTCCTAGACCCAAGGACAAGTCCGTGGTCACTTCAAAATGGCTCTACAAAATCAAACATGGAGATGATGGGAGTGCTGAAAAGTTCAAGGTGATATTTATTGCTCGAGGCTTCTCTCAAAAGGAAAGAGTAGACTATGATGAGATATTTGCACCGGTGGCCCGATATACCACCATCCATTCGATCATTGCCCTTGCTGCCTCACAAGGATGGAGCCTACACCAGAGGGATGTCAAAACTGCGTTCTTGCATGGTTCGCTTAAGGAGGAAGTCTATGTTGAACAACTTGAGGGTTTTGAGTTTCAAGGTCATGAGACACATGTATGCATGTTGAAGAAAGCCCTCTATGGGTTGAAGCAAGCCCCTAGGGCTTGGTATGAGACGATCGATAGCTATGTTATGAAGTTGGGATTTACAAGGAGCGATGTTGACCCAAACCTATACTTCAAGGTTGAAAAGGACAAACCTCACATTCTGGTCCTTTATGTGGATGATCTCTTCCTGATAGGTGATGACCCTCTCATTCATCAATGCAAGAGGGAATTGGCTTCCAAATTCGAGATGAAGGACCTAGGATTGAGGCATTATTTCCTAGCGTTGGAGGTCTGGCAAAAGCTATGTGATATTTTCCTTTCTCAAGGAAAATACATTATGAAGCTACTTAAGAGATGTGAGATGGTGGACTGCAAGTCCGTGACTACTTGATGAAACTCAAATTTAAGAAGTTCTGTGGAAGTGTTGTTAGGCCTGAATTAGCGAACTCTTCTGAGTATCGCCAACTTGTGGGGGCCCTGATGTTCTTGGTCAACTCTCTTCCTGACATATGCTTCGTTGTGAACACGTTGAGTCAATTTATGGTCAAGCCTCATCACATTCATTGGATTGCTACTAAGAATCTCTGATATCTCTGGGGCACAATCCATTATGGACTAAGATACAATGTCGGGAATTTGAGGCTACAGATATTCAGATGCTGACTGGGCTGGCAGTGTGGCAGATATCCTAAGAGCATGTCTAGGTGTTGCTTCTCTTTGGGGTTTGATGCAATACCTTGGATGAGTAGGAAGCAAAAATTGGTTGCACTAAGCACCGCCAAGGCTGAATACATTACTATGAGTATGGCCTGTTGTGAAGCAATTTGGTTGAGGAAGCTCTTCAGTGAGCTATTTGAGCACGTGCTAGATACCACCATGATCTTCTGCAACAACCAGAGTGGGATTCGCACATTGATATGAGGTACCACTTTATCCGGGGTATGGTACAACGGGGAGCAATAAGGCTCCAACACATCAGGACAGATGAGCAAGTCACAAACATTCTCACAAAGCCTTTGGGGAAGGTCAAATTCTTAACCTTCTGGGAGAGACTTGGAGTCGTGGAATGACACTCCTATAAGGGTTTCGTATGAGTTGGATAGTGAGCTTTGGAAGCTCCGGGGGCTTGGGGTACTTCTGGGGCTAGGAGCGACCATTGGGTGAGTGGTTCACCTTCCCCTAGTGCTGCGCTAGATAAAGGGTGAGTGGTTCACCATCCCCTGTGATACCCCATTATGGTTGACATGTGTGTAGGGTGAGTGGTTCACCTTCCCCTACCCTGACACGTGTATGTAGGGTGAGTGGTTTACCTTCCCCTACGAATGACATATGCATAGGATGAGTAGTTCACCTTCTCCTATGGCATATGAGTAAGATGAGTGGTTCACCTTCTACTAATGCCCTGTCACACATCCTACGCATAGAGTCCGGGACTCATGGGAAGTACCTCTCATTTGGCCAATGAGTTGGGAAAAGATGGTTAGCGACCATAGCACTACCAATGGACGCATCGTGTACAACCATACTCCCTATGACTAGGATGCATGGTGTTTAACAACATGATTTGGGTTCAAGGACTGACTTGTGTCCATGGAGAGTGGTATGATCTTATGACTCACTCTCGATCACTTCTTGTTTATCACTTCATGGTTCAGCAGAGCAGAGCAAGGCAGTGATGAAATAGATGGTACAGGATGACAGGATGGCATGATGACAAATGGATTGGTAGGTGGAATTCTCCCTAGTTGAGAGTGAGTGTTAAAATTGGCAACTAGAGCCAAATTCCACCTTAGGACAGCTCATATGATGGAGATGATTGTTGCATTGGATTCCTCTTTTCGAGAGATCTAATTTTGATATAAAGATCATCTCATTCTGACAAGCAGAAATGGAATTTTAAATTTATTCTCTGTCATGCACAAATTGTAAAGGTTGACCTCAGTCAAATGTAGGCTCATAAAGCCCAATAGATCTGTCTCCTCACCCTCAACGAAGTGTATAAATAGGAGTGACCTCTCTCTCACTTGGATATCGCTCATCTCATCACATATCTCTCTCCTCTGTTGATTGTTTCGTACAGCTTGGACGCAGCCTTCTGTACTTCGCACGTGTGAAAGGAGGAAGAAATTTTGGGTATCTTTGCTGGCCAAAATCTTCAGGAAACAGGTCAGCGTTGACCAGGACTGTTTGACCAAGCGTTGGCCTTGTTGTGGGAAGAATTCTGAATTTTGAAGACCGCATTGATTTGCACAGTTCTCAAGGTGATTGGGACAGTTTGACTGCAGAATTTACAGCAGCATTTTCTCTTTCCTTTGACTGGTTTGACCGATCTGTTTTGGGCTGACTTTGACCCTCTTGAAGGCCGAATTTTTCTGCTGTTGACTGAGCTGCTTGGAGGACATTTTGGAGCTGCTTTGACCACCATTGACTTTCTGGTTAGGTCTGCAGTTGACTGTTGATTTGACAGGACTGTTTTGGGCAAGTTAATTTGATATTTGAACCCTGTCTTTCTCTCTGCTGAACTATTAAAGAATAATAAGAAGATTTGATCAAAGGGTTTCCCCACATTGGGGTTTGTCCCTAGCATCCGCCATATCTTGTCTCCTCGTCTTGGCTTGTCTCTTGCACATGTTTTTATGTTCTCTGTGTATTTACTGTCAATGCGTTTAAATTAATGTGATTGCCACTGGATATAATTGGAAATTGTCATTGGGCTGCTAAAGGAACATTGAAGTAAATTGTGCTAAAGCATAGAACATACCATTGTTATCTAAAATTAACAGTCCCTTAGTGCACAACAATAGAAGGATCTTGGGCTTCTAGTGACAGTAATTGAAAGGAGTGAGGATCATTGTGTGCTGATCTATTCTCTCTGGCTTGTTCTATTCTTGTCAAATCTGCAATAAAATATCAATATTTTTCACAAACACAGCTATGCTCTTAAACCGTGTTGGATTTTATGCACAATCGTTGTTGAGGAATTGAATAATGAACCAAGGGGAAAATTCGGAGTACTCATAAAATCTGATTATATATGATTGCTGAACGTGAATACAATATATAAACTCTTCAGGTGGCCAACCAATTCGAATTAGATTGGGGTTCCATGTACCTGTACTTAGTATAACTCGAAAGCACTTTGCCCAGTTGGCAAGTCAAAATTAGACTAGGAGACCCAAAATTAGCAAATATCCTAAAATGGAGTGATCTGGAAGTAAGTGGAGCTAGAAATCAGTTAGAGCTAATTACTAGCTCTCACTGCAAAACACTAACCATTGAAACTCCAAAAGTAGGACTAAATCAACTAACAAAGGGAGGAGAGAGAAAAATGGTGGTTAGCTACTACAAAGAAGGGAGTAAGTGCATACTCACTCTAGCAAGGCCTATGCATGAGGTAGTATGAATTAAGGAGTGGAAATAGCCATGTCATCCTCATGTCATCCTAAGTGGCACCTCCTAAAAATAGAAAAATTGTCAAATTATAGGGGATGTCTAGTAGTGAATGAAAACTGGTCCTATGTGCCTCTAATAGTGTATGGAAGGGGGTCTAATGAAGGCCATTGTGTAGGTTCTTATGAGGTTTTGATGAAGTATTGAGTGCAGTATAACCCAACAAGGTGACATTTTCAAGCATTCTCAACCACGACATGACTGCAACAATAATGTTAAGCCAGTCTATGATTGTGAAGTTTTTTTTGTGAAAATCTGATGGACATCATGGGACTGATTTTTGACCCTAGGAAACAGGGCATGGATCCATTACTGAAAACAACTGATCTTCCTATTGGTGTAACTCTTTTGTGTTCTTGAATTTTGACCAATCACAATATGTTGATAGATGTTGATGAATGAGGTAATGACACCCTTGCACTCCCCTTTTTTTTTTGTGAAAATCTGATAGACATCATGGGACTGTGATTTTTGACCCTAGGAAACGGGGCATGGATCCATTACTGAAAACAACTGATCTTCCTATTGGTGTAACTCTTTTGTGTTCTTGAATTTTGAGCAATCACAATATGCTGATAGATGATGAATGAGGTAATGACACCCTTGCACTCCCCTTCTTTCATAATTGCTTGGGCACGGGGGTTGATTGAGAAATTATTGAGTGCCTTGGTAAGACATTAGGATGGCATCCTCAACGCTATGTGATGCAAATTGCGTTGTCCTATATCCAGATGGACTTTGTGACCTGTCCATTTTATGATATTACAGTGGCTTAAGCAACAGATAAAAATTTGTTGTTTGTTTGTAATTGCTAGGATCTAGATGGTTGATGCTCGAATAATTAATCATCAATGTACTATGGATGGCATTTCTATCTTGATTTATGTACAAATATGCATGTTCTCGTTTATTCTGCAATTAATTTGCCCTTTTCAATGCATCTCCCGATAATTTCTTCCTAGCAAAGCAAACAACAGTCATTTTTTTATTAGTATCTTAAATTTTGAGTTGGATACAAGAGTTGTGTATGCCACCTGTCAAGGTGAATTCTATTCTGCTTCATTAAAAAGCGGTGGCAATATATTTTTTTTGCTCAGGGGGACTCTTGTTTCAGAAAAGAAAATAAGAAACAGTGAGATAATTGCTTAGGATATGACAGTTTGATGGGGTACTAGCATCTAGAAATATGAGAAGTTGAAAAAAAGTGTATTATTTTATCTTTGCAATCATTTTTTTTAGCTTTTGTGAATCATTCATGCAAGGGGAGTAAAAATAGTACTTTATTGTTAAGTATGGCTTTGGAGTATTAACACAACAATGTCATAGTTTAATCTAATAAAGTCACAATATGTTAACGTGACTTTATTAAATAGTTATAAATTTGGAAAATGTCTTTTAGTTTAGACTGAAGAACAGCTAAGTCACCTGACACGGGGATTCGGGACACGTAGGATTCGAGATTCATGGTGTCGGATTCGGACACGCTGACCCCCCGGAACAGGACACGTTAGGAAACGTTATATATTATTTTATAAATATTATATATATAATATATATATATATATATATTTAAAAATATATATATATAATATATTAAAAATTAGATATTATGATATTTCTTAACACAAATTTTAATTATGATACAAATTTATTGATTTCAAACATAGATCTTAATTCTTAATCTATACTATGGCTATTAGCATGCATAGTAGTATAGTACATAACAAAATTCAAATAAATGTCAAATTTCAATGGTACTAGTCACATAAATGATAAATCTATTAAAAATTTAAATCATGATTCATAACTGAAAGACAACTTAGTAAGCAACTACAACTTACAAGATAGTAAGATAAACACACTGACAACTGTGACTTAGTTGAGTATCAATTGCAGGACAACAAAGGATAAAAGGGTTTGTTTCGCTTGGTTTTATTGGTGGTTTCGTTGGGCTTGGTTCACAGGGAATTGAAGACAATCATTTGAAGCAATCTTGTTCACTTTTTCTACAACTTCAACCCTCCTTAGGGCATTCTTCTGAATAGTACGTAACATTTTTCTGTGATCAAATTTGGGCTTCCAAATATCCCTATGATTGTCCGTTATGAGCACAAACTAAACTTCGCTGGGTATTTGATAGCTTCTATTCAAATACAATGATATACTCTTATTCATTGACGACTGCATGTATAAGGACCTGTGTTATGATCTAAACAAACACATATGGCTTGTCTTTTGGAATTTTGAATTAGTATTTTGACAATAATCTGTCCTAGAAAGAGGTTCTGTATTACTCATCAAGCAATCTTTAGTGGCATTTAGGTTTACCTTGAAAGTCGCAACCTTACCCTATAAGAAGACCAAAATCTGTCCCTGAAAGAAGATTGAAGACTCATTATTTTGTGATTTGCGGCCTTGAAATTCCAGCTAGTATTCTGTGCTACAAGTTCTGAATTGTGTGAGGTTCTGAGCATAAAAATTGAACAAGTTACCATGCAGACTTTGCCTGAAGGAAGTGTAACCGATTATCAACAAGCCCTAGATCTGATCTTGCATCATTGTCTATTTGAAGGACTCATTCAAACATATATGTAGCATACACATGGTTGGTCTTCCTTGGATCAAATGACACATATCTAAGCCCTTGTACGTAGAGGTTTGAGACATTTGAATTGGTTAGTAGATGTGAAAAGAAAGATCGTTTTGATTCACTGTGTTAGGACAAAATTTGAGCCCATCTAGAAGACAAACCTGAATTTCACGAGTGCTTGAAGTATTAATGCAAGCTGTGCACTTTTGAAGTTCTGAGCATTCTTGGATTCGCTCTAGACGTCAAGGCATGTCGAACCTACTCAGTGGTGAAATATTAGTGAGCTTGCTCTAAAAGTTTATATTCACGGATTATTTGAAGCTGAAGGAGAAATGGTGATTCAAACATTTATAGCTTTAGTTTATTAACACGTTAAATCCTTGACAATTGATACTCAACTAAGTCACGTTAGGACCGACCCCTTTTAACCCCGCGAACAGGCAAAAATCGTGACACGATTCGGACTAAACCAGGACTCGTTCCAAAAAAACGGACCCGATTTGATTTTTTGCCTAACACGAGCTGACACAACGTGGGGAAAACGGACACGACGTGTCCTGCCAGCATGACACGTGTCCGATTCGTATGATTCACGATTCGTCCAGGGTTTTGAACGAATCCGGTTTTAGAAGAACAGTGAATTGATGTAGGTATTACAAACCACCTTATGAATAAATATAAAACGGGATCTCCTCATTGTATATGATGACTTTCTCAATAATTAAATAATCATTTTAAACCTCATCTCTTGTAAACATTGGTAGAAGTCCAACAAAGTGGTCTTGAGCTGCTTATGTCAGGAATTTAGTGTTTAATTTCTTGCTTAGGCATTTAAGTCTCAATTTCTTTTTCACAAAGAAAACCTTGTAGGAAACCCAAGGGATACTTTTTAAGATTCATGGATGGCATGTCTAATAAACTTGTCAGAGTAGGACTCATGTGCCCCCACACCCAGGGCGATTCAAGCTGAGCATCTACTGGCACAGAACTAATCAAATCTCAACAACATCGGTGACAGCTGTTTGAGCTATAGCTCCTTGCGCTTTTGAATCTCAATTTCATGTCTCAACATTTCAATTCCAAATATTAGATCACAGGTGGCTTAGCTATAACTCCTTGGTCTATTTAAGTCTCAATTTCAGCTCTATCAACATTTCAACATCAAATATAACATACGTCTTTGGTAGTCAACCTCAAAATAGCAAATATATTCACTATGGATGTAAAGATGTCAAGTTCAGTGTTTGCTCCAAAACAATTAAGAATGTGATAAAAAATTATCTATTTTTGGCTTGATCCAGTTGGGATATTTTTGCGAAAGTATATGCTACATTTGGCCATGTGCAGAAAATTTCATCATATTAAGCTGTAGTAAAAATGCCATGGCTTGACTACTGTGACTTATCAAGGAGTTGTCATTTAAGTTGTTGACTGGATCATGGTCTGCCAGATTATTGAAAAGCCAAGCTGTGGATATGGTGTGGAAACAATGAGTACTAAAAATACAAAAATACTTTTATATCAAAAAAACTAACATCTGAAATATCAAATATATCATGTTTCATAGACCAAGTGGTACAATAAATATTGGAATAGGTCATGAAGATTATGGCACATTGGAACATGGGGCACAATGGGCTATTAGGGCAACTCTTCAACAGTATATAGTAGAGAGTGATGATCTATAGAGATGACCACTTAATTCAACAGTCGAGAGAGGGTAATGGATCTTAAAAGAAGGATATCAACCCTCGAAAATATTTATGGCAGCAAAGTTGAAATCATCAAGGCAAAAGGTTATTTCAAGGCTTTCTTGAAGCTTTTTAGCTTCATTACATACATTGCCAAAACTCACTATAATAATGAAGATACAGGAAAGAAAAACCTAAAGCACTTTACAGGCAGCCATTCTTAGAGAGCTCATGAGCAATTGCTCTTCACAGATTAGAAAGCATTTCTTCGTTAACAGAACACATGAACAGAATGTAAGCATGAAAAAAACAACACTTACAAGCAAGAACATATTTCTGAATTTTTTAACAAGTGAAGAACGTTAACAGTAATGTAACCTAGAACTCGGAACAGCAAAATAACTAATAATTTATGAGTCAAGAAGTAAATTGCAAAATCAATGGCCTACCTGTATACTGTAGCTTTCACAAACTCTAAATGCCCACTACCCAATGCCATTGTAGTTCAATTCCTAGCTCTACTTCTATCGGACATTCAATAGATAAATTATTTTGTGTTTGCTAATAGAGGCAAGCAGTATTCTTGTAGACTGTGTTTTAGGCAATTAGGATTTCACATGTAGTGGGGTGATCTTCTAATAAAAAGGTTGTTTTGACGGAATTCAGGTTCAAGAAAAACTTGGGATATGTTTTAGGGGCAATCTTCTGCTAAGGATCTTTTTCAGCATGGTGAGGATCTGTTTGCAAGCTGTACCCAGATCTGATTCACTGATCCATGGATCCAACACCTAGGGAGGACGGATTCAGTAACATAGGATTTATATGTTGCATGAAAATGAATCCAGATCAGGATATGGATATGAATCTGGATATGGGCTTGTATTTATTTCTCTATAAATCACTTTTGCAAACTCAGAAATGCAGACTTACTATGAAAGACTTAGATTTGTTTATTTAGGATTGGGTGGAAGGGGCTATTTTATAGGCAAATTTTACAGTTTAAGGGCCTCACACTTTCCCTTCTCTGTGTTTATATAATTTTTATTTTGGAAGTGCCAAGATTGACGTTTCAGACGAAGTTAGGAATAGATCTTGAGCAGGACCTCTGATGCTTCTAAACTGGAAGCGTATCCCAAGCAGGTTCATATATAGATGTTCTGAAACACGGATTTTGGAATATCCATAGGTAGATCAGGGAACATAGATTTATACTTTTAAGACCTCGAAATCCTAGAGGGAAAAAGAACTAAGAAAGTGCAATTTACTGGAAAGACATTTCCATAATGTCTACCTGTTTTTATATCACACTATGTTAAAGAATTCTCAAGTATATGTGGATTCAATGTATGACACTTGTGATGTTATTGTTTTGAAATGTAACGAATGATAGAATACAATCACCATTCAATTCCATTCGAACATATAAATAGAATTAGTAGATTGGAGTCATTCTTTTGTTTATTGTTTAGTACTTGTCCAATGTCTACACATTTGGTCTATTGGGCCACAGTATGTAGATATAAAAATTGCCTTTGTTTGGTGATCATCTCAGGGGATACCGAAGTTGAAATTGGTTAAGCGTCTTTTTAGAAAATCATATGCATGATAATTATATGTCATGTCCATGACAAAGAATATACAATTATAATTATATGTCATGTCCATGACAAAGAATATACAATTATAATTAAATGTCATGTCAAACTCCTGTTGTAAAAACTTAAAGTGATGAGTTTTTATGTTCATTTGCTTTTTATTTATTTAATTTTTTTGCTTGATAAAATTCAATATAATAGGAATTTATATGTATTGAATACGATATTGTGGCAATTGTTTGCACGTGTTTGTAATAGAAGGACATCTGTGTTAGCACTCTCCATTTGTTTCATCTGATTTTGTGTGGTGTTTATGTTTCTCTCAGATTAAATGGAGTTCAGGGATATGCTAATCTAGAAGGCAGCCCACCATCAGGTCACGGAATTCAGCCAGGTTATAGTCGATCAATGTCAAAACCTTTGCATCACGGCGCATATTCAACTCAGCAGAGTCGATTGGGGCCACAGTCATCTCAGATCTTCCAGCAACATTTCCAGTACCACTATCATCCTCAATCAATGCTAAATCCTGATCAGCAGTTGATTACTAATTCATTAGGGCATCTGCACATACCTCAATCAAGTAATGCAGGACACAGTCAGCTTCCCAATGGAGGAGGGAGGGGCCCTGGTTATTCAGTATCCTCCACTCAGATAGATACCCGAGCAGAACACGCTCGGGCTTCTGGATTTGGAAGTAGGATAAGCATTGGGGCACCTGGTCATGCAAACTATCCTCAAGATCATATTTTGGAGAGCACCTCACAATGCTTGCATGGGATTCCTCATACTCAAGGACAAGGCTCTCTAACAAATGAAATATCTTGGGGTACTCAGGGTACTCGTTCACATCAAGAAATTTATTAGATGCCTTATTTGATTCCATCTCTTGACAAGTGTTTGCAGTCTGAAAGAAAATATAGGATGTTTCCTTGTTATGCTTTTTTTGAAATATTTCTTCTGTAAAAATGTTGCAATTTATCTGTCTCAGTTATTTCATTGTTATCTATGCAGGTCGAAGGACTGGTCATCCCTTCACCACTATTCCACCATCCACTAATGGCAGAAGAGATTACAGGAGGATTTAAAAGCTGGCTTATTTCTGTTTTTCAGGAGGATATCAATATTCTTTATTGGATCCGTTCATGCATTCCAGTTCTGTATAAGATGCTAGAAATGGTATTCCTCAAGTTTGTATTTCTTAAGATGTAATGGTCTGGGCATGTTTGCCAACCAAAACATATTTCTTTGTTTAGTGCCCCCCCCAAAGAAATTGTCAATTGGATAGGCTGACTTGAGCTTTGAGAGTAATAGTTATAACTTGTGACTTACTCATAAGTAGCCAGTCCCTTAAGATTACCAATGACATGATTGCTGGCGGTGCCACACACTTTACAAGCAAGAAAATTTCTCTCCTTTCATAAGATATTTCATGCCCTTGGCTTGTACATCTGCCATACATATGAATTTCCATCTCTACTTAATACTAAATGGTAGGTTGATTTAAATTGTTGCAAAGTTAAAACTGACAATCTAATTCTTTAGATTATGCTGTACCTATGATCTTCTGTTCACCGCTGTTTCTTTTCTGTTTCATTCAATCTGTTAATATGTGACATTTTAATGTAAATCTATTTGAATTATTGTTTTAGCTTGAGACATTATCTTGTGGTGTCAAGCACTTCAAGTTTATCTGTGGGATAATCTTTTATCTTTTCTCAATCCCTGTTAAGGTACTTTGTTTTACAGCTCAAGGAGAGAAAATGTGGCATTATCATTTGCAAGTATACAGGAATGGTCGTGAATAAAGAAGCAATTGTAGCCTCCAGAAATCTATGGTACCTTCAAAACTGGTATGGCAAGGCAAAAATGCCCCCTTTCCCATGTCTATGACTCATACAAGTATAAATTTAAAAGAATAGCTAAGACATAGAACCTGAAATACTAGTAGAAGAGGTCATAAAATCATCGCAGGTTGTTCCAGAGGCTGGTGCTTGGTGTCTATTTATGATGAATTGTCTGCAATGCTAACTACAGCTTATCTGACATGAATATTTCTTCCTTTTTTTCATCAGTTAGAATAGGTCTAAAATTTATGAGAACAGGAGTCATGTCATTGAAACTGGCCTATATACCTGTTAAAACATAGTACAGTTTAGTAGGGTTTGAAATCTTTGTTTTTGCATGAGCTCCAGAATCTGGAGTAACTGATTGCTCTTGCATCATGTAGAATAAGATGGATCTGTTTTCTTTTCGGAATGGACATAAGGCTAATCTGACCTTTTCTAATTTGTGAGTTACATTTCTAATGTGCGAGTTTTTGTAATTGTTGTCACAGGTACTGTGAACTGAACTATGGAAGTTATCTTACTAATTAGTAATATCTCAAAAAGGTTTTTGCGAGATTTGGACAGTTATGTGGTATCTCTGAGGCCTGCCCATTCTTTTGATTTTCGAGTTCGACTTGTTTTGCAATATTGCTGGGGAAGAGATTATGGAAGCAAGTGCTCACTTCAAAAATTTTAATAAGCATGACTTCTGAAGTGTGGTATTATCTCTTTAGAGATGTGAAGCAACTTTGACTAGAAGCAAAATGCAATCATCTTGGCAAGTTATGTTCTTTTTATCACGACTCATGAGTAAGGAGAGTTCAAACACTTTTAAGTATGGTATTATCTCTTTAGAGATGTGAAGCAACTTTTGACTAGAAGCAAAATGTCATCATCTTGGCAAGTTATGCTCTTTTTATCACGACTCATGAGAAAGCAGAGTTCAAGCATTTTAAGTATGGTATTATCTCTTTACAGATGTGAAGCTACTTTGACTGGAAGCAAAATGTCATCATCTTGGCAAGTTATGTTCTTTTTATTACGACTCATGAGTAAGCAGAGTTCAAACGATTAAAATGTTTGATCAATTACATCATGTTATAATATTCTATATGCTACCATGTATATGAAGACATGATAATTGATAATTTGTACGAGTACCGTTTGTTCCATACAGGTGGAAAGTTCAGAGTGTGTGTGTGTGTTGTATTTTGCTAAACATTCCGCCATGTAGGAAGAATTACTGCCATTCCAATATGATTGGTAAAGCAAATGTTCTGATATGAGTCCATGATATAAGACAGCTTATGTCTTTGAATTTGTAAATGCTGCCTATCAAGCAGTGTTTTCCTTGATGTAATGGGTGCGTATTACCCTCCAGATTTTGATTTCTCAGACAATGTTTTGTTGATTGTTTGAGACCCAATTGTGTTTGCTGATGGCTTATATTTTACAGTGAATCATTTTCGTTTGTTAAATATTAAGTTGACCGTGGTTGTATGTGAACATTATCTAAAAGGAAATTAAGAAAACACATTTGTTGTAATTGAGCTTAGTACTTTTTCTGTGTTACTGTTCAATCCGTCACCAAGCAGCATGCAGCTCATAAGTGTAACACGCCTTCCTGCAAGTGTTGACTGCCCAAAGCCATGGTGAAGAATGTGGGTGCCTATGTCCAGCCCTTGAGATCAGCTAAAAACAATCCCTCTCCCAGGACTTGAGCATGGAATCACCTAAAGTGACAAACTGTCTTGATCATTTATGATATTTTGTTAGAAACATTGACGTGAAAATACCATTGAATGATTATTTCACCTTCCATGTTTCATGATCATCATATGTTGAAAATTTCTTTGATTTTTGCTGTGCGCATAGTTATGATCCAAGTGATTTTGGTAACCACGTAACATATTGGCATGATGGATTATTAGAGTGTTTACAGAACCTAATCCGCATGATTTGTATGGTGATAACAAGAGGATTTATATGATAACGCTCATATGCAAACTGTTTGATGATGTACCTGCTTTTATATTTCTGCATGCGTTAGTAGTGTGAATTGACATGTGATATTTATTCAGTAGGAGGGATGCTGCAAAAAGGCCTTCGCAAAAATGACATCGTTCTGCATTATGTTGTTTCTGCATCTTCAAGCCATGGTGAAAAATGTGGGTGCCTATGTTCGAGCCCTCGAGCTTTGTCAACTGAAAACAATCCCTCCCCCAGGATTTGAGCATGGAAATCACCTAAGGTGACAAACTGTCTTGATCATTTGTGATGCTTTGATAGAAAAATTGACATGAAAATATGGTTAAATGATTATTTTACCTCTCAGATTTCATCCTGTGCGTTGCAAGTTTCTTTGTTTTTAGCTATGTGCATCATTTCACCTATGATCCAAGTGATTTTGGTAACCATGTAAGGTATTGGCATGACAGACTCTTTAAAGTTTTTACAGAACATAATCGGCATGATTTATATGGTGATAACAAGAGGATTTATATGATAACGTTCATATGCAGACTGTTTGATGATGTACCTGTTTTGTATTTCTGCATGCATTAGTACACTAAGTTGACATGTTATATTTATTCAGTGTGAGGGATGCTTGCAAAAAAGCCTTTGCAGAATTACGTTATTCTACATTATGTTGTTTGTGTATCTCATTTGCTAGTGTCGACTGCCCAAGCCACGGTGAAAAATGTGGGTGGCTATGTTCGAGCCCTTGAACTTCGTTAGCTCAAACAATCTCTTCCCCGGGATTTGAGCATGGGAATCACCTAAGGTGACAAATTGTCTTGATCATTTATGATGCTTTGATAGAAACGTTGACATGAAAATATTGTTAAATGATTATTTCACCTTTCATGTTTCATCCTGTGTTTTGCAATTTTCTTTCTTTCTGCTGTGTGCATCCTTTTACCTATGATCCAAGTGATTAATAAACATGTAAGATAATTGGCACGACGGATTATTAGAGTTTTTTACAGAACGTAATCCACATGATTTGTATGGTTATAACAAGAGGATTTATATGATAACGTTCATATGCAGACTGTTTGATGATATACCTGCTTTTTATTTCTGCATGCAATAGTAGTCTGAGTTGACATGTGATTTGTAGGTACTCTTTCATCAGAACAACTTTGTTTTAATTCCCATTTTATGGGAAACATGTTTCGCTACTTTCTAATGGTTTTGTGTTGATACCTTCTCTTTTTGACCTTTCATTACAGCCAGGAAACATTAGAATGCAGAACTCTTGGTTCTTAGAATGCAAAGCTACTGCATATATTTTGTTTAAACTAAGACGATATCTTCGAAAAAAAGAGTTATTAGCTCCACCTAAATTGTTTTACCATCAGGAATATGCAGATTGCAGCAAGGAGTTGTTTAATATTTTTTTGGATGAGTGCACAGCCAGTAATATGTACATGAAATACGTATCGAACTTTCTGAGTTTGGCTCTACATATGTAATTGAAATACGCATCGAACTCTCAAAGTGTGGCTCTCCATATGTACTTGAAATACAGATCGAACTTTCGGAGTTTGGCTCTACAGGGTTCTATTGGGTAACTTGATGCTTTGAAAGATGTATTATATGGGACAAGACTGTATTGTGAAATATTTGGATTGAATGCCAAACAGGGTGCAAATTCATTGTTCCGTGGAGACATATTGTGATCGATATTATATTATTATTGATTTCCAACAATGGATGGACTTGAAACAAAATAATGTTCCTTCAATCTCGTGAAGATTTCTGTTTGGGTCGAGACATCTGCTTCTCACTAACCCTTTGAATATTGGCAAGGCTTTCGAGAATTGAACCTACAAGGATAATGCAATACAGCTTTGTGGCATTGCTGACTATTTCTTTTGTTTCTGATATAATTTCTTTTTATCCTGACGCATAAGTTTTCTTTTTCACCGGTTTGGGTATTAAAATTATTGTTGCGAGGGTGCAATATTCGGAGTATTTTTTTGTCCCAGTTGATTAAAGACTTGTACTCTGAATTCAATCGCAAGTAAAAGCAACTTACAAAAAGAGCATGTTGGAAGGGAAAACGAAGCCTGATGGGAACATTAACCCCATTCACGAAGCCTGATGGGAACATTAACCCCATTCACGAAGCCTGATGGGAACATTAACCCCATTCACGAAGCCTGATGGGGACATTAACATCATTCAGCAACTTCTAAGCCATCTTTCTTAAAAAACATCTATCAAAAAATATAAAAAAAATAACGATAACAAAATTGAGTGATTTTAATATTTATTTATTCATCACTTGTTTTAACAAGGGAATCATAATAGTAGAAAGCAGAAAGCAGCATGATACATCACAATTATTATGTTAATAGTTAGTTAGAGTAAGTAAAGACAAGATAAGCAAAGTGGTGAAAAAGCTTTGAAGCATAGTTAGCTTATTGTATTAATTTCACGATCTAAATTTAGTACGTCATTTCGACCATGACCATTCCAGATTTAGAAATGACCATTCCAGATTTAGATTCCACTACCAATTCATCAGTAGATCATGACAACACTTAATTAGAGATGAGGTTTTACAACTCATATTTATGTGGTTCCGAACTTTGTGATTCTTTAGTACAAGGTTTAACAAATTAATTTAATAAAATGTATAGGACTCAGTCTAATAAATTAATTCAAAAAAAATTCTGGATATGCTTTTTGTGAAATTAAACTATAACACAATACTCGAATTAATTTAATAAAAATTCTTAATATATTTCTTGTGAAATTTAATTATGGATAAGCACATATAAATGTAAATAGAACATTTAGCATGAATAGTTTATGAGAAGTCACATTAAAATGTAGTGTATATAAAGTTATATCTACTAATAACTTTGTGGCATTTTTTTCAAAACTAACTCTATTACGGTATAAAATAAAAGTTTGTGTACTCTTTTTGTTGGCATTAATTCAAATATCACATTTTTTTTTGGTATCTAGAGGAATTAGCAACTAGCTTGGGGTCATACTCACATGATAAGGAGTTGGTTTCAACTGCTACCACTATGACCCTTAGGTGAACTCATAGGCACCCTTAAGCATGGCTTACAAGGTAAATCAGGGAATTTGAATTTCATAACACTGACTTCACATAAGACTTCATATCATGGTCATTGTCAAGGCAAGATATTGTATCTATATCAAAATATAAAATAAAAGTTGGTCACTCTTAATTGCTGACAATAATTAAGAATTGTATTTACCATGGTTTATTTGAGTAGCGTTGCTTATAGAGATGTTTTTTTTATTTCTTTGTAAGGTATTATTCCAATTTTGTATGTTTTACCATTAATATCATTTATTTTAGATGCACAATAACATAAATTAACATATTTTCTCTAAAAGTAAGGATTTGGTACTTTGTCGGCTTTAGTGTCATTTTTTATGTGTTATAAGTGTATGACCACTTTGATGTTATGATGGTATAGATGCACTTGTGCATCAAATCTCTTAAGAGTTGGTCTTCATGATGTAAAATAAAATACCCAAGTAACCTTCCATTTTTTGACTAGAGCTTTTGTGCCCTTCAAGTGTTGGTGTGTATTTCCCTTGTACCCTAACATGTCCCCTACTTCTAAATCAATTGATTTGGTCAGTTTTCATTCACAATGAATTTTATTTCAAGATGGGATTTCACAAAACCTCTAGCATTATTTTGCATTTTTTATTGCAACCATTTCTCTGCGATAAAGAAAAATAACTTATTTATTAATACAATTTTATTTAGATTTTCACAATTTTTTCAATTTAAAAAAAAAAAAAACAAAAACAAAAAACAAAATTGTTGTTGGTATTTGTGAACTTGTTACCACTAACAATTTGTGCATGTATATAAATCGTTACCCATAACATCATTTCGTGTAATAAACTAGGCATAATGCATACTTTAAACACTGCATTGAATGGATTTTTTTGGTGTTGCATTTATTGAATTGGGGGTCCATTGCATAATAACTCAAAGCACCATTACAACACACCAAAGCCATGTAAGGACACTATCATCATTAGCTATGCATTCATGTTGATGAGACAAATTGGTTATTAATGCATTTAATTCATGTAAACACATCCGAAAGCAAGGAAAAACTACCTTGCAAAGGTGATGTTGTTTCTCCTGAATAAACACACTAGTGTGTTCAACCAAACACCACACATAAAAGTAGGTTGGTGTAGCGCATTTTATTGTACAAAATGATGTGCTTGAATATGATGAATCACACAAGTGTCTAGTCCACATCTATGCACCGGAATGGTAAGGTGGACATGCCTTGCTTTTGTGGTGCATTATTAGTGACTAGATATAACAATGCCTAGTATGTTGATATCGACTAGACACGCTCACCAATGTGTGCAATAAACTACAATACACCAATAAAAAAATTTCAATATAATGGGTAATTAGGCATGTTGCATCTTCTCTTTAGGCACCTAAGTATGTATTGCATCATCTTGGAATATATCTCAAGAAATTTCTATGGGAGGGAGGAAAGCAAGACAATAAAAAATTCCACTTGGTAAACTGGAAAATAATCAGAGCGCCAAAACAGCATGGGGAGCTTGGGATCTGAGATCCTGCTGTGATCAATTTGGCCATGGGTGCCAAGATCTATTGGCTTCTGAAGACGAAGCCCGACTATTGGTGGGTGCGAGTAATGAGAGAAAAGTACTTCCATCAGCACAACAAAAAAGAGCACATGGAAGCTTCTCATGGTTCTCCTATCTAGAAGCTACTACAATCATCTTCAAATCCCATTATGAGTAATCTTTGCAAAACTCCGGGTAAGGGTGATTCGATCAATATTTGGTCGAAATCGATCCTAGGGCTCCCTCCCTTGGGTTTGGACCCCTCTATCTCCCCTCTCAGGGATCATTTGATCCAGGGTGGTGTTGTCCATCTAGAACAAATTTCCAATTGGGACTGACAAGGCCTTTGGACGAGGCGGAAAATTGAAAATATCCCGGCAAATTTGATCTCGATACAAGATATTCTAATTAACTAATTGGATGCACCCTCTTTGCGCAATCAGTGGAGGACAGGTGGGGGTGGAAGAACTCCTCATTCTCATTTAAGGAAGGTTACTCCCATATGTTGTCCAATGCCCAAATTCCCCCCAAGTCCTCAATCTGGAACAAAATTTGGAAAACTAATGCAATTGCCAAAGTAAATTTCTTCTGCTAGTTATTAGCTCATAAAAGATCCTCATTGCAGATAATCTCCAGAGAATGGGACTTTATTGGTCCCTCTCATTGTCCCCTTTGTGATAACTCGGAGGAGAGCACCACACCTTTTCCTTCTTTGCCATTTTTCCAAATTGGTTTGGTCTATGGCCCTTGGCCCACTTTTCCTTAGAACAAGTTGGCCGTCTAATCTCCTCCATTTCTTTTCTTCTTGGCCCAATTTTTATTCGAGCTCCCTTCAAGCCAAAATATCCTTCAAATAACTTTGGATCACTCTCCCCAAGTATGTTTGCTAGCATATGTGGCTATCAAGAAATAAGGTGATCTTCAACTCTGCTTGCCCTCTAGCCAGGATCACCACCCTCAAAGCTCTTTCGCCTTGTTTTGAATGCCACATACCCACAATGGAACCTTCTCTAGATCCTGAAGAATCAACATGGCTCTCCCCTTGGGCTTGGCCCCCTTCCTTCTCATCCCCAAAGAAAGTACCTCCTCCTCGCCCTCCCTCGATCCTCCGTATGACCCGAGATGGGCTTGAAGAATGGAAGCAAAAATCAAATTCATGGACTCTCTAATTTGATGGTGCCTCAAAAAGAAATCTTGGGGTGGCGGGAGGGGCAAGGATTCTCATTAATCCCGAAGGAATAATTGTTGATCGTTATGTCTGGGGCTTGGGAAAGAAGACCAACAACCAAGCAGAAGCTTATGGATTATATCTTGGACTCAATCTTGCTCGTCAAAAAAGAATTAAGGAAATGAATATCTTGGGCGATTCTCTCTTGGTCATAAAACACATGAGCTCTAAATCTGCAGCCCAGAATAACAAGCTAAATAAGATTCTCAAGAAGGCCTTAGCATGCTCCCTCTCTTTGGGAATTCGAATTTTTTTCACATACTGAGAGGCCTAAATAAGGAAGCGGATACGCAAGCCAATATGGCTTGACTAATGAAAGAAGGTTTCAACAAGGTCAATGAAATTGATGGTTATTTACCCATCCTTTAAATATTTGCATGAAAGACCCAATTTTTATGATAAAATTCTCCTCCTTCAACAAGGATCATGCCCAAAAGTCGAAAATCATGGTTTCAAAGGTTTTATTAATTCATATTGTCCCTCCTTTCCTCCCCTTAGGTGAAATCATCCTTCCTCCCTATTTTCCCCTCTCCCTTCCCCCCCGCCTCCATATCACCCTCCACATCACCTCCCCTCCGACCCCCCTCACCAGCCTACTCTCCCGCCCCCTCAGCTCCCATCCTCTTCATCCCTCCTCTTGGTCTGCCTGCCTCCATCACATCCTCCCTCATTATTTGTGCCCCCCTCCCCTCCCATCTGGCAACATTTGAGTAATACCCTTCTCACTCAACTCATGGTTGCAATCCTCAGAAGGTTAGGCCACTTGGCGCAAAGGAAATGTTAAGTGTGGTAATTCTACAAGTCATTCCTCATATCTGATTCCATAGCAGAAATAATCAATTTATCTCCATGTGAAATCCCTTAGAGAGAGAGTCGCATTTTATTCACCTAGTATGGATCAGATGGCTTGCGCGCATTAAATTGCTTAAGGCAAAGTTCATTTCAGGTAACAGGGCAATCATGGCTGAGCAATGGGATTCCAAAGGTAAGCTCTCTGCCTTGCAAAACCACACGAGGTTTTTGTTTGAAAAGATCTATAAATTGTTGAATAATAGTCTTAACCTCTATAATAGGAATGTGTCTAACTTATTCCAGAGGGTCGTAGGGGGGAGGACTCTTTGGCATAGTTGGGGTTGTCAGTGGATAATCTTTGAAGTTGAGGGTAGCTCTTTCCCCCAATTTGGTGAGCGTCAATCGCTGTTAACTTTGGTCGAGCGGGGAGAGTCAATTGCTGGTGAGTGTCAATTCCATACAATCGAGTCAATTGCTTGTGAGTGTCAATTGCATACAATCAAGTCAATTGCTAAGGAGTTTCAATTTCATACAACCGAGTCACACTCTGAAAGGTCCTGCTATTGCCTGTACATCTTGGGTTTTGTTGGGTTCTCTATACCTCCTCCTCAATTGGTTCGTTGGGAAAGGTCGCTAAGCCTCACAGTTAACTATCCCTCTTAGTCAAATTCCTCTTTGCACAATTTTCCTATGGAGGACATGGAAGCTAGCTCCTAGGGTCGTCGACGACCACGCTTGAGTAGGATGGTTGGCCGCTTTGAAATGAAGTGGGAAAAGTGCCCCCCCCCCCCGGCCTCCTACTCCCATCCCACTTGTGGGTATTGTGATAGGGAACACTCAGAACTGTGAGCGAGCTTGATAAACTTCAAAGAAGTCTTCAACAATAGAGAGAAGAGGCCTGTGAAATGCAGGAGAGGAACGTCACAAAGAGAAAAAAAAAATCTGACAATTAGAAGATGAGGTCAATGCTCTGAGATGCAAAATCGATGATCTCCAAATTCAGTTGGAAATGCAGAATTCTCAAACATCTAAAGAAACAGCTAGCATCGACCTCAACCGACCAACTACCTTTGATGACTAATCTGCTTATCTTGTTTGTTTATCATGTCAAATTTTAAATGTATTTTGTTACTACGGCAGTTATGTAAGGTCTATTTTAGTAAATTTGTAGTCTCTTCTTGCAATTTTGAAAGGAAATTGGGCTTGGATAGTCAGTCTACAGCCAATGATGCCCATTGATGGAAATGTATATGAATCGTAAATCTCCTGTTGTTTTTGTTGCAACCGAGTGCAGAGTAATACAAAAATAATACTATTTTCTGTTAAAAAAAATAGGCATGTTGCAACAAGTCCATGTCAAAGCACTGTAATGTCAAGGTGCCCATCTTACTTTTGTGTTGCATTGAAGATGGTTAGATGCTTTAAGTATACAGTTTGTTGATATTGAGTAAATGCATACACACCAATGCGTTTGATGTCCTAGGACATTGGCTCTCAACTTCCATTGCGGTATTGAATATTGATCCCACACTCAATCTAATAACACTTCCATTTCTTGTGTTGTGGTTAGGTTTAGAGCTAGTACATTAGGTATTTTCAGAGTTTTTATTTCAAGTCCTATGTGCCTAACTACACTTTTTCAATATACAAGTTGGTAAAAAGTGAACCTAGTGTTAGTATTCCATGTGATTACTTATCTCATGGTAGTTGTATTTACCTATTTAGTCACATAATATGTGCAAATCATGTGTTTAGTATGTTTCCTTGATGTGAAGGTGTTATGAGACTTACCAAGTATAGTCTTCATTTGTCAAATGGTTTTTGCGACGATGATAGGGTAAAGAGGCATTGATCTTGGGTGGTGGGAGAAACCCATTTGCTATAAGGAATCAATAATGATAGAAAATTTGTGGGCCTCATATAAGAGAGAAGACCAAAAATAATAATAATAATATAATAAATAAATAAATAATAATATTAATAATAATAATAATAAAATAAAATAAAATAAAAAAATGTAGTTGGCATCTATTTTTTTGCATTGGACTTCACTTAGCTTAGAGTGATAAGCTTTTCTTGAATAGATTTAAGTTATTTTATCATAACTCAGTTTGTAGTTTTACCCATATATCCATGTGAATTGTGTTTTTTTCTTAATCATGTTCTCTTAATGCCCATTTGCAAAAGTGCCTTTACATTCAATGCTTCCATACTTGTAAGGTTCTTTGAACACGTGACACTTCAAGGATATTTGAACTCTTTTATCTTGCAATTGTTGTCCTTGTGGACAGTAATAATGTTGTACAAAGGTGTTTTGAGTATTTCTTAAGTACAAATTATGCCTCCATTTCAACTTATGATGTAATAGATTTTCTAAGAACAAAAACCAGGTTGAATCCTTCAAATGCTACTAGAAATAAGAATAGTTATTTATATTGAAATGTGTAATCAATGTATAAATAACATCAAATTCACAAAAAAAACCATTAAATATACTTTGGTTCTTCTAAGAGGCTCCTACTACAGTTAGGAATCTAACAAGATCCTATGATGGAAATGGGATTTCTATATTGTTAGTATGTTTAATAATTGTTTGTCGTGTAAATAAATTTTTGAGTTAATATTGTTACTTGGAATTTAAATAATAATGGAGGAGATCTAAGTTTCAAAATTCATCTTTATTCATATTTTTCAAAATAGTTTTTAACGAAAACACCTTAATTATTTGAATGACCCAAGTTTGAGTCATAAGAAGCTTTGGAAAATAACCTCCACGCAAATCCTCCAGCGTAAAGGAGTGATGAATTTTTTGAAACTCTTTATTATAGATAATTTTAATGAATACTTTGATGTTTTATTTGTGATGGTATCAAATTCTAAATACATAAAGATGTTTTATTGTTGATGTTTTGGTAGTAATTGAGAATTGTGAAGATTTTATCATAGGAAAGGAAAGGTGTGATGTGATGTGATGTGATGACAAAGCTACAATAATAGGTACTTAATCAATATTTAAAGAATTCTCATATATTTTGATAAACAAGATAATGGGTGGTTAAATGAATTTTATTTCCAATAAAATACATTTGTTAAATCATTTTAATGCAACAACAATAAACTAATTAAAATAAAATTTAAAATATTCTCAAAATATATGCCCCATTTAAATAAAATATTGGGGAAACTACTCCACGCCATGCTAGTGGCAAGAGAGGGCTCTTGCCATAAAATCATTGTCCCTCTCTTTATGCACACACCAATATGGTTGAAAATTAAAGACTAAAGTATGCAAGGAAATAATCCTAGTTGGTATTAATTTCAAGATTAAACCAAATAATTTGATTGTTTAAATACTACAAACTTTAGTTATTATCAATTGGCGTTATCTCAGGCGGTTGGACAGAATGGTTGTTGTCTCCCTCACCTAGGTTCAATTCCCTGCAAGTAACATGATGATGAGAAATATTGTTGTTACGACTACATGCTTATGAATATTATTGTATTGACCCTCACTATGTCCCTCAAGAGAAGATGATTTCCCTTGGAAAAAATTACAAGATTGAGTTACTATTTTTGTTTTTAAGTAACTAGAATATATACACCTAAATGAAAACAATATTAAATAAAAAGGAAGAGGAAAGATTATACACCTAGTTATTCGCCATTTATAGTATATTTCTTGCCCATATGACCTTATCCAATCCCTTAGTTTGCATGCAAAAGCTTCCATCATTAACCAATGCTCATACCATAGCCTCACACATGGACATAATGATCTCCACACAATATTTCCTCCAATAAGAGGTAATGTCCTACTATTATCTATCTCAACTATCATTACAAATGTGGATGATATCATATTTATAGTCCTAGGCTTAATCACCTCATAATAATAATAAAAAATCCTAGTGATACATTTGATGAGTCAAACAAATAATAAAAGTGTTGCATGGACTTGAACCAATTATCAAGTAATATTTTAATCTCTCCATGTGAAATAATCAAGAGACTAAGGAACATACCAAGAAGTCTTATCCAACATAATAATAAATAAATCTCTATGGAAAGAGTACCCTAGGAGATGGTGCAACTTCAAGACATTTAGATGATATCTACACCACACTCTACACCATCAAAAAATACTTATCCTTCTTACCTCCCATTCCATTATCCACTTTTAACTTTTCTAATACTATCATAGATCTATATTAACTCCCAGATCTATCCATCCAGTGTTAAAATGGATCAAATCTCTTGAAGTGCAAACTTTTCATAGAGTGCAAACATTAAACAAAAGTTTTCACCTCTAGATATTTGATCCCTTTTGGCACTAAAAAAATTTGCATCTCAAGGGATTTGATCCAAAAGTGGGGATAAACATATATATATGCGCTCAAGTGGTCTAAAGAGAGATGTGAAGTTCTTTGATATTGTTGTTAGTTGTTGCTAATCACGGGTTCAACTCTCTTAAGCCGCAAGGGTTAGCTCAAGTGGTCTAGAGCGAGATGTGAAGTTCTTTGATATTGTTGTTAGTTGTTATTAATCATGGGTTTGACCCTTTTCGATTCTCTTGGGGTAAGGCACTGTAATTAGGGCCAATGGTGTACCTACTTTACCATCGAAGAAATGTGGGGAAGTACTCTTCCCGTGCTTTCATTCCAAGTGTGTGTGTGTGTGTGTGTGTGTGTGTATAAGCCCCAAGGGTTAGTTCAAGTGGTCTAGAGAGAGATGTGAAGTTCTTTGATATTGTTGCTAGTTGTTGTTGATCATAGGTTTGACTCTCTTCGATTCTCTTGGGGCGAGGCACCGTAATTAGGGTCGACGATTTACCCAATTTACCATCAATGAAATATGGGAAAGTAGTCTCCCCATGCTTTCATACAAGTGTGTGTGGATATATATATATATATATCAAATTGTACACATATTATAATTAAATAAAATTAATAAAAAAATTTACTATATATTATATTATTACTTTATTATTATTATTATTATATTTTTAAATACACTTCCCTTTCATGTTGGAAAGTAGAAAGCATATATTCATGGGATTAGTTATATAGATATATAAGAGGTTGAAATATTTTACTCAACTTACATGTTGAAACAGTTTTTTACAATCATTATTGAAATTTTAAATGTTATATATATATAATATATGTGTGTGTGTGTGTGTGTGTGTGATGTTGAAATATTTTATTCAATGTACATACCGAACTATTTTATTTTTAATTTATATTGAAATTTTTTTGTTATTAATATTTTTTAAAGAATTAAATAAATTGTGTATCTTGGTAAATTGAAAATATATTTCAAAAATAATAATAATAATTTCGTTTACTTTGTTTTTCTTTATATAAAGTTGATATAAAAGTATATTAACATTAAAAAGTTGGCACTAAAACAGTTTTCAGTTAACCATAGAATGAATTACACATATTTTGAATTGCACTGTAATATTAGATGTTATTTGTCAACTTCATATTGAGCTTTGAAGGAATTATGCATCTCCCTCATACTAAAAAGTAAAAAGAAAATATTTTATTAATGGTAAACATTTTGTTATAATCGTTTTTTAATTTGGTAATGTAAAGTTGTAAAGCGCCTCTAGGGGCAACTAGTACAGCCATATAAATTAAAATAGCTAATAAACATCTATAGGCATCAAGACACTAATCTCATAATACATCTTACATTGCCAAAATTTCAATATAAATAAATAAACTAAATTATAACTTTTGTTTTATTATTATCATTTATAAAAATAATTTAAAGCCCCAAGAGAACTCAATTTCACGAGCCCATGAAAATGAAAAATAATGTGAGTACAAGGTCATATATTCAAATCCCCTATTTCTTGTTCATGGCCAAGTTCACCATCAAGGGGTTATAGTGGTAGCAATCAGAATCAACCTGGTGTCTTAGATTAGGACACCTTCAAAAATAAACGCACAACAACCATTATTAGTTGTTATTTGGTAATTGCAAGTTGACTCATCATCCTTATTCAAGGAAAACCGCAAGTTTTCACTCCTACTAGAAGCCATTAGGTCTTGGGAGCAAAGTTTTAGTCCTACTAAATGCAAGTTCATTAGGTCTTGAGAGCAGGCTTTTAGTCCTACTAAATACAAATTTTAAATTGTTAACATGTTTCTTAAAAATAATAATAATAATAATAAAATACAGAAAAACACTCAACAAAGCAAAAAATAAATAAAACATACTCCCAAACCATAACATAAAATTATATTATTAGATAAATATAATATTAAAAAATAAATTAAATTAAAAATTTATATTTCTCATTTAAAGTAAAAACAAAAACAAAAAACCCCAACCAAAACTTTTTTTCCCCAACCCTTCTTTTCTATTTCCCATCCCCTTCTCCCATGATGGGATTTCTCGCCTGGAACTGACTGTCCAATCGTAACTCCATGCGCTTTTTAGGGAGTGTGATTAGGCATGAGGGGCACCGCAAGGGTTTGTTTTCTGTTTTTAATTTCTCTAACTTTTTTATTTAAGGTTTATATAATATGTTATGTTTTTTAAAATATTGCTGAGTAGTTTTTCAATTTGTTTTTGTAGAGAAAAAATTAATATATATATAAAATAAGAATGAGTAGAAGATTTTATTAAATTTGCACCCAAATACAGTAAAAAAATTAGGAAATGTTTTAATCTGTACTATTTTTAAAAATCTTTTCTTGAGAAAACCATTAGGATTTTAGGAGACAAATTTTAGTATCTTTTACGGTTTCTACAACTAAGACTTTCCTCATTATTACAAGAGTAAATTGTTACAAATTGCAAAATTAATAATACGCAGAAATAGTACATTGACTTATTGGGGAGATCCTGAAGCTAAATTGACATCCTCTTCATGTTCTCGTTTTTCCTTATGGGATTTCCGGCCTCTTGTGAGAGGCAGTTCTGTTGCATTTGAGGAGAGTGATTTTCTGGCATTGCCTCATGTACTTGACTTAGTGTGAGTTCCTTTAATTGTCATTGCTTGTTTGTAAAACATTGGAGTGGATCTACTCATCTCTGCAAGCTCAAAATCTGACATTGTTAATACTTTTACTGCAAAGTGTGATTATGTATCTGAAAAAACACCCATCGAAGGAGCTTTCTCTTCATTCTCCCACAACACTGCTAAGTTTCCTTGATCCATCTTTGGAGTTTCATCCAAAGGAATAATTTCATCTTGTTCTGGATCTTGAAGAGCCCCAAAATAATTTTTACTAAGGGGAGGTTCAGGAACTTCAACTGCAGAATTCTTTGGAGCTACAAACTTGTCCTGTTGATTCTTCCTTTGCTTTTAAACTGGTTGAAAATTGTCCTCGTTAGATATGGGGGTATAGGTCTACCCTTCTTTAGAGGCAGGGGCTTGGGTTTTCTCATCCTTTTTTTATGAGGGCAGTTTTTAGCAAAGTGCCCATGAGAATGAGAGATGATGCATTTGAAGGGAATCTGCTCATAGTCCAATTCTTGAATATGGATCCATTCCCCTAAATTTATTTGTAGGGTGTAGAATTATGGCTGTAGATTAACTTGATAATGCAATATAACTAAAGCAAAATACTTTAATCTACTTCTACAATCAATTTGTGGAAGCTTAAAATATTCTAGCAAGATCAAGCTCAACGCATATAACCAGAAGAAGAACCAATGCACATGAAACACAGAAGAATACTCAGGGGAAAGCCTCAACTAAAAACCCCACTATCTGTATTATCATACAAGTTGGAAATATCTTAGAATTACACCAAGCCTTAGCTCTCACAGCTAGCCAACTCTCAGTACAATCCTCACAGATGCTCACAGGCAAAATAGACTTCTCATAAGCCTTCTCCTCTGCCCTCCAAGCTCCTATTTCCTTTCTCATTTTCTCCTGGGTGATCCTATTGTTACTAAGTGGAACATTGATCTCTCACACTAATCTCACATCCTGTAAAACTACGAATCCTCAAGAAATGAATTCCTTCTACATGCATGAGTTTTGTTTATAGGAAAACACATGCAACTGATTTTGCACTGTCCCTGTCTTTAATTTCAACTGGGTCTTTCTCATAATAGACATGCATGATTTAATCATGAGAGAATCTTTAGTTATCTGGAGTACACTAGTTGAGTGCATGCATGCATCAACTGACTGATAACTCACAATTAGTTCATCAAACAGTTTGGAACCAATTTAACTGGACTTAACTCAGTAAACTGAGCTAACTAATTACAACTCAAATATAACTCAATCTTATCTCCTTAATTAAGGGATAATCTCCTTAATTTAAGGGATAACTATTGCATGACTTCAGAAAGACTTCTAACTTGAATTTCTCCAACTAACTAACTCAAGATGAATTAATTAATTATTTTTCAAGCAACTGGTGAAACTAAATTCGAATTTTAATTCAAGAACAAATTAAAATTGGAATATTCTTGTTGCCACATTTCAACACTCCCTCTCAACAAGAAAGGGATTATCTTCCACCCCGATCCTGTCTCTATGGAACTCGAAATTTACACTTTGACAATGCCTTTGTCAAAATGTCAGCATCTTGCTCCTCTGTCGAAATATACTGCAGCAACATGATCCTCCTCGCTACACAGTCTCTAAGATGATGGTACCGGATACCAATGTGCTTGGACCTATCATGAAATACTGGATTCTTAGAGAGTTTTATACAACTCTGATTATCATAATAGATCACAATTGGATCCATCCTCTGATCAAACAAACCAACTCTGATTTTCCTCATCCAGATGGCCTCACATGCTGCCTGACTTGCAGCCATGTATTCAGACTCTACCGAGCTGAGTGCAACCGACCTATGTTTCCTATTGTACCAAGAAACTGCAGTTGACCCAAGGTTGAAAATCCCTCCTAATGTGCTGACTCCTTGCCCAATCCGCATCAATGAAGCCCTGTAGCTTCACTCCCTTTGTCTGTCTGCACCATAATCCATACTGAGATGTGCCTCTGAGGTATCTCAATACATGCTTTATTGCCTTCCAAAACATCTTCGTAGGTTGAACCATCACTTGACTCAGCTAGTTCACCGCATAGCACAAATCTAGTCGTGTGTTCACTAAGTACATCAGTGAACCCACAAGCTACCTGTACACAGTAGCCTCTACTACTTCTCCTAAAGTAGCATCATGCTTCCTCCAGTTACCTTCTAGAGGATTCTGCATGGGTTTTCACTTCTCCATGTGGAATTTCCTGAGTATCTCGTTGGCATACTTGCCCTGAGACACAAACAACTCCCCATCCTTCTGCCGCACTTCCATGCCAAGGAAGTAATGCAAGGTCCTCGCAAGACATGATCAACTGATCATCACCTATCAATATGAGATCATCAACATAAAGTACAATGATCAATGGCTTACCTTTCACCATGATGTGGTACAAGTTTGCATCTGCTTCACTCTTTGTGAAGCCCAACCCGGTGAAGTAGTTGTTTATCCTGGTGTACCAAGCATGGGGTGCTTACTTTAGCCTGTACAAAGCTCTCTTGATTCAACACACATGTGACTCACGATCGAAAGTCTCAAAACCTTCTAGCTGCTCTATGTACACCTCTTCCTCAATCTTGTCATTGAGGAATGCAGTCTTCACATCCATCTGATGGATCTTCCAACCCATCTGTGCTGATAGTGCCAACATCGATCTGATAGATGAGTACCTTGTGACAGGAGAAAAAGTATCATCATAGTCAATCCCCTCGACCTATGAAAAGCCACAGGCAACAAATCTTGTCGTATGCTTCTCCACACTACCATCAACAGCTTGCTTTACCTTATAAAGCCAACCGGAACTCACCACTGACTAGTTCTCTGGTCTCGGAACCACATCCAAAACACTATGGTGTCATACTCCTCCACCATAAAATCAACCCAAATTGGCTGCTGCATAGCTTCCTCAAAGGAAGATGGCTCGGTCTCAACACATTCCCCAACAAGGGCCATGTATCCAATGTACCTCTCAGGTGACCTCCTCTGTCTGTGCTGAGAAGATGGTTGTCCCACATTCTCTCTTGCATCTATCAACAATCTATCAGCTTCTCTTGTGTGATTTCGTCCATCTCTGGAAGACTTTTCTTGAGTGGATGTCTCCACTCCTGGAACCTCTGCATGTGGCTGCTCCGCATCAGTTTGAGGCTCCTCCTCCTTAGGAACCAACAGTTCCTCCACATCTTGTAGTTGGAGGTCCCTCTCAAGGGAAACTCGCATAGACTTCTGCTCATCAAATTTGAGATCTATGTGAACCACTGCCCTCCGACTGGTAGGAAAATACACCTGATAGTTGTGGGGTGTATCAGTGTACCCCACAAGTATCCCAACTGTGTTGTCGGCTCAAGCTTCTTCCATGCATCCTTTGTCACATGGAAATACACCGATGAGCCAAAGATCCTGAAGTGACCCACATCTGGTCTCTTACCGGAGAAAGCTTCCTCTGGTGTCTTCATCCCAAGTATGTGATGCGGGCTTCTATTCTGCAAATAGATCGTTGTGTTGCATGTCTCAACCCACAAGTGAAGTGGTAGGCCTTGTTCATGCAGCATCGCCTGTGCTGCCCCTACAATAGTTTTGTTCTTCCTCTCGGCCACCCCATTCTATTGTGGGTTATGAGGTGCCGTCAACTCTCATTTAATTCCTTCCACTGCACAAAAGTCCTTAAACTCTTGAGAGACATATTCTCCATCGTTGTCGCTTCTTAAGGCCTTTATCTTCTTCCCAGACTCTTTCTCGACCAAAGCTTTGAACTCACAAAACTTTGAGAAGGTTTGGTCCTTCTTCTGCATGAAATAAATCCAGCATTTACGATAATAATCATCAATGAAAATCACATAATACCTTTGTTTCATTGTGGATGCCGTCGAGAATGGTCCACACACATCAGTATGAACTCACTCTAATATAGCCTTTGCTCCACTGTCTCGATCATGAAAGGAAGACTTGGCGTACTTTCCCAAGGTACAACCTTTGTATGTGTCAACTTGCTCAAGTTTTCCTTTGGGAAGTTCTCTAGATATCGTTGCATTATTTTCAAGGCCCCATGATGCAAATGGCCCAACCGCCTGTGCCACAACTCGCCAATGTCTTGGCTTTGCACCAATTCTGCTTTCGTACTCAATGTTGCACAATCATCTACCTCTAGTTTATAGAGATTCTTCACCCGAATCCCAATCCTCTTGGTCTGACCCGTGGCTATGTGCCTTAGGAACGCCTTTCCTTTACTGAAGACAACATCGTATCCTTTTTCCTCCAACATCGCGGTCGATACCAAGTTCTTCTTCAATCCAGGCGCATACTTCACATTTGTCAAGGTGAGAGGAGCTCCATGCTCCCTCTGAAAAGAAACCGTGCCCACTCCTAAAACACTGTACTTTCCGTCCTCACACATCTCTATGCACATCTTGAGGTCTTTCTCCTCCAAGGTACTCAATAAACTTTTATCACCGGTCATGTGGAATGCGGCTCCACTGTCAAGATACCAAAAACAAACCACCATTGATGACACCATGCATGCGATGAGGGTAAAGTCCATTTCAAACTGAGAGGTTAATGCCTCACCTTCTGATCCTTTTGTGGATCCCTTCTTGGACTTCTTCGATGGGCAATTAGTCGCATAATGTCCCATATCGTGACAATTAAAGCATCTCACTTTAGACTTGTTAACCTTCTTCCCTCCATGAGAAGAATTTGAATTGGAATGGGAAGCATTCCCCTTCCCTTTCCTAGCCTTACTTGCTAAGGCCAGATTTTCTTCATCATCATTCTTGGATGAAGAACCATCTCGTGTGCTCCTCCTAATCTCCTCCTGCATGAGATCCGACCACAGTCGTTCCCAATTCGGCAGTTTCTCCCTTCCATTCACAAAGTCCTGGTAGTTATTCCAGCTCTTTGGAAGGCCAAGGAGAGTGAGGCTCACCATATCATCATCGGCAGTAGTTATTCCCACACTGCTAACCTCATCTCTGTAGGTGGTGAGCTTGTTCAGATATGTGGAAATAGTACCGCCCTTCTCCATCTTGATTCTTCGAAACTTATCCTTGAGCTCCAATTTCCTTTGGTCGCTATTGTTCTGGTATAGGTCCTTTAATGTCTTCCATATTGAAAATGGAGTATCCTTCCCATGGAGACTCGAGACAATATGGTCTCGAACTCCCTCAAGGATGATCCGTCTCGCCTTCGCAACACACTTCTTCCACTCAGCCAACTCTTTTGCATTAGTTGAAGTTGGCTTTTTGATTTCTTGATCAATGAATTCCTTCAAGCCGTTGTCTTCTTATATAACCTCCATGCGATCTTTCCATGCTATGTAATTCGAGCTACCATCCAAGGCATACTCGAGTCTCAAGCCATTGAACGCCATTGGCTAACCTTGAAGTATGATAAGAATTCGATTTTGCACTTGCAACCTCGAACTTCAAACTTTGAATTCTTCTCAGTATATTGTTCACAGCTCCAATAACCTTTGTTTCGATACCATGTAGAAATTCTGACTATAGATTAACCTGATAATGCAATATAACTAAAGCAAAATACTTTAATCTACTTCTACAATCAATTTTCATAAGCTTAAAAGATTTGAGCAAGATCGAGTTGAACACATATAACCAGAAGAAGAAGCAATGCACATTAAACACAGAAGAATACTCAGGGGAAAGCCTCAACTAAAAACCCCACTATCTGTATTATCATACAAGTTGGAAATATATCTTAATTACACCAAGCCTTAGCTCTCACAGCTAGCCATCTCTCAGTACAATCCTCACAGATGCTCACAGGAAAAATAGACTTCTCATAAGCCTTCCCCTCTACCCTCCAAGCTCCTATTTCCTTGCGCAGCTTCTCCTGGGTGATCCATTGTTACCAAGTGGAACACTAATCTCACACCCTGTAAAACTACACAATCCTCAAGGAATGAATTCCTTCTGCATGCATAAGTTTTGTTTATAGGAAAACACATGCAGCTAATAGTACATTGTCCCGGTCTTTAATCTCAATTGGGTTTTTATCAGAATAATGCATGAGAGAATCTTCAGTTATCTGGAGTACATCAGTTGAGTGCATGCATGCATGAACTGACCGATAACTCACAATTAGTTCCTCAAATAGTTTGGAACTAATTTAACTAGACTTAACTCAGTAAACTGAGCTAACTAATTACAACTCAAATATAACTCGATCTTATCTCCTTAATTTAAGGGATAATTGTTGCATGACTTCAGAAAGATTTCTAACTTGAATTTCTCCAACTAATCAACTCAAGATGAATTAATTAATTATTTTTCAAGCAATTGGTGAGACTAAATTTTAATTTTAATTCACAATTTTAATTCAAGGAAAAATTAAAATTGGAATATTCTTGTTGCCACATTTCAACATAGGACCTCTAGTAAACCTTCAGAGATTTATTTCAACAGAAATGAGAGAACAAGAAAATTGGCCTCCTTTTGGTCTTGCTTTGTCCAGATAGCAACCCAGTTTATTTACAATCTCTTTTAGTGCATTAGGTCCCCAGAGATGGACAGGGAAGTGAGGTAGTCGAATCCACACTGGCACAGAAGTAATTTCATAATTTGGATTGAAATCCAAAGTCCATGGGGAGATAAAGAGACCTCTGGTCCCCATAAAAAACAGCCCTGATTTGAAAATCATGTCTCTTTCCAATTTATTCACAAATAGAAAAAACATAGAAACCCCTGCCTACTACAAAGAAATTTACCTGGCCTTGAAGCTAAGAGTCAATTGTTCCATGATCCAGGATTCGACAACTTTTTGATTCAGCTGTAAGCCCATAAATTTACCAACCAATGCTTTTTCTGAGACGGCTAAGGCTTTCTTGCATGGATATGACAGAGAGAGTTCCACATCCAAAATCTCAGCGAATTTTTTCACAAATTTTTGGGGTGGAGAAGAAGGCCCCCTGGTTTTTGTGCCTGTAGAAGGACTCTAAATGCAACCACCTCTTCCATAAAGAGTAGAGGAAAATGGATCTGCAAGATTAGATCTAATAAGCCACCTCCGAAATGTCTGTCAAATGCAAGCGTGAACCTTACAGGAAAAATCACAAAATGGAGTCCAAGATCAGAGCGCTATAGTCATCTGCATGTCAAATCTGAGCTAGTTGATGTCGCGGCTAGAGAAACCCTAGCCGCCAAGAGCAAAGAATCGTAGAGCATTCTCCACTTCTAAACAGTATATTATTATATATATATATTAATATATATAATATCTTATATATACACAACACTAAGTGAGAGATTGTTAATATAACATAACATGTACATACGATCAACACTGTATTTTGAATATCTCAGGAAGAGACCACTAAATTTAAACCCAAGATGGTGTGAGATATACACAAGTAGGTATCTTTGAAAAATCAACTTTCTATTTCAAAATTTTAAAAGACATTGTAGCCAATAAATTCAAAGTTTATTGAAAAACCTTTAAGTTTATTTTATTTTTTGATATAGTAAAATTTTATAATAAATGAATTAAAATTGAAAAAAGTGGGAAATTCTACATATTAATATAATGAATTTTGCAAATTTATAATTAATATTCATCATTATATCTTATATAGAACAAACAATTAAAACAAAAAAATAAACATTATATTTATGATTTTTTTGTTTTTTTCTTTTTGTAAATTTGCAACGTTATATTATGCAAATATATATATGTATTGAGCAAGCCAAGAAGCAAGACCGTGACCAGCTCTAACCTTACGTAAGTGGAAGCCATGATTAAAAAATTGGCTAGGAATCGATCTGTCAAGTCCAAAAAAATCAAAACTTGCATTGGTTTCGGTCAAGCCCATTACATAGAAAACTAAATTAGCTTTAAAAGTTGCGATAGCCATGAAAACAATGAATAGAAAACATGTACTAAAACCATAAATTATAGTAGTAATTAGGCATACTAATAGTATCTTTGAATCCATAGAGATACCATATTATCATCCAATTGGTGCAAGTCACACTACAGCTGGTTGTTCACAATCCCTGAGTAGAATTGCCTTCAAATGTTGATTTTGGTCATCTATGATTTCATAGAGCAAGAGAAGCTCCTACATGTGAAGGAGGAGCTTATCCCTGCTCTTAGTATAAGTCCAGGGTGTGGAGCTACTAATTGTGTCTATCTCTCGACGTTCCCGTCAAGGATCCAATCCTCCACCTCTACCAAAACATTTAAATATGACAGTGCAACTTGTTCCCCGGCCAACTCCTGCTTGGTCTCAAATAGGTCATCTTGCACAACCACAATGTATTTTCACAAAATAGATCTACAAAGGCGTGTTCTTATGCCCAAGCTCTCATGTGGTCTTGTGAGCCTCATCCCCCTCCTCTTGTACACGAATGGGTCGTTTCCCTCAGCATTAAACAATGAGCGGAGAGAGGACCAAAGACGAAGTTGAGACTTGGGGAGAGGAGAGTCGAGAGGAAGAACAAACGAGAGCAGGAGAATGCACCACAAGAGCCCTAGAGAGAACACAAGACAAATGGAGAGTGGAGAAGAAAAAGTAACGTGATAATTAAAGGAAATTTGGATCAAAATTAACAGGATTGAAATGACTAGAAAGTAGAGGAAAGAAAAAGAAAAGAAGTCATTTGTAAGACCTAAAATATACTTAGGCGAAGCTATGAGCGGATAAGTTGAAGCAAAAGAGGGAGAAACCCCCACCACTAAGAGAATTGTTGGAGACTAGATGTTGATGAGTGTCCACTGGTAATGAGAACAAAGGGACAAAGTTGGGAGGGACTAGTCCTCTAACTTGCAAAACAATTACAAAAAATCTTAAAAGGTTCTTTCCTTTGTAGGTCTCACTATTAACCAGTTGATCCAATATATAATGAGTATGAAATAGTAACCTTTCCTAGCTTACACCAATGAGACGTCTATTCATTTTGGAAATATCAACGCATTGAAGGAGAGCCTCCATTTTCGACTCCACGAAGTAAATTCTCTGGACCAAAATGAATGTCCAAACATGCCTTCGCTTGGGGCGACATCAATACTATTCTCATCCCCCTCACAGCCCAAAGTATAAGTGGACACATGATGAACCGAGCTCGTCAAATGGCCTTCAACATTTGCCTCATTGTGTGTGTTATGCATCGTGCTTGTAGTAACTACTATGCATGCATGCATTAAGGGAGATCCTCATACAACCTACCTTGGGATTAATCCGCCCCCATTTAGGCAATATTTATGAAATTTTATATAAATTGTTTCATGAAATAAAATTAAAATTAATTACTGTCAAATATCTTAAAACCATTATTGTAGAAAATTTTGTAAATTTACATTTTTGTATAAAACAATTAACTAGAATGAGTAGATTTTTTATGTAAATATAGCGCGCCCATTGGCAAACAAAACCGGGATTTTACATAGTTTTTTCAGGCCTTCAAAGGGATAACGATATATAATTTGGTCTACAAACCTTTTGTATAAGTGTTCTATGTTCTGCTCACAAAAATTCCCCATTCCAGAGCTCCTATAACTATAAATTCGACAAAACTAAAGCATTAAATATTTACATTTAGATTGTGCCATTTAGAAATTGTAAGAAAAAACTTATAAAAACTAAATATCCATTGGCGTTGGATTGTTAAGGTCCATTCCAGTGGAGACTTCTTTAGTGCCTTTGTTTAGGTCTAGCTCGGTAGAGTCCTCCTTGTTTTTCTTGCTTCTCTCCTCCAATTTGAGCTTCAGTTGCTCAATTTGTTGTCGTAATGCATCTACTTCATCTTCCAGTTGTCGAATACACTCCCTCTTTTCCAGTTGTCTCTCCTGCATTATCAAGTTCTCTTGTTGCTGATGATGTATGATGTGTTGTAATTCAGTTAGGCCTTCCCTTAAATCAAGTTGTCCTGCACACAGTTGATGTAGGTTGGCCAATTTCTCCTACCCGCCAGAGAAATTCCCACCTGCAGCCCCCCTAACCTCGGCTTGCGACTGCCCCAAGAGCCCAACTAAGACCTGTTCTTTGCACTCTGCACACTCAAATCCATCTCCAGACTACCCAGAATTTCCCAAAACCTTTTGTCACTCCCGCTCAATTCCAGGATGCGCTTGACCCACCAGTCTAGGAGCCAACCTTCCAACACCTTGTCCACCTCACTGACCTCCAACCAAGCGCCAAGGAACTGACCCAAGACACCCTCATAGACCAGAGGTTTATAAACCTTCTCTCCGAAAAAAATCTTAAAATCGACAGTGTCAAACAGACTTCCCTCCACGGGTCGACGCTCAATTCTTCCCCAAGGTTTTGGACCTAAACCTCCTGCCAATTTAGAAAATTAATGACACCCAACCCAACAACAGCACTCAGTGATCTAGGTATATATTGGTGGCCACCCACCTAT
>APFE030659739.1:0-18672 GCA_000404065.3 Pinus taeda
CTGTCACTTGAAAAATCGGCTTTTGAGGGACTCTGAGTCATTTTTTGACCCCCAAAGTAGGCTCTAGGAGAATGTTGGGCCTCTGAGGATGAATTTCGAGTGGTCACATGCCCCAGACATTTCCTAAGGCCACTTATTTATGCCTTTACATAAGAAATAATTAAAAAATCCCGTTTTGCGGGAAATTTTTAACTATCAAAAAATCCTACTTAGACCTAGCCAAATTCCACGAAACTTTTTGTGTGATCTAGTATGGTAATATACATCGACCCTAGACACTAAGATGTGTCAGGGGCTCAATCTTCAAACCGTCACCTCGGCTTTGGGGTAAAAATGAGTGAAAAATCCAGAGAATTATCCGCCTCTGAAAAAGAAGGGATAATTAACCGGATAAAAAAAACACTCCAAGGTGTACTCGTTTGCTGATCGAGTCCCACATCCTAGGCCTGTTACAAATTCAAGAAAATCATCATACTAGCATCACTTATTACAATTCCCCGCAGGGTGTGGAATCTGGGTACAAAGAAGAAATATGATGAGAAGATAGAAGGAGAGTTAAAAACTCTGTTGACTGATGACATCTGATGGTACAAGTGTCCTCTGGATCATCCTTGGGCATGGAGTCGTCACATAATCATCAGGTGCTAATCCAGTAGTCAACAGTCCCAAGGTGGTATTTTTCATCCCCGGAGCTAGTATACCACCCGGTTTCGGCACCGTCTGGCTTAATCCCGCCGCTAAATTCACTGAAAATCTGCCGCAAGAGTTTCCTTACCACATTCCCCAGTACGTTCAACCTTCCTCTATGAGACATACCAATAACTATACTTTCAACACCCAAATTCGCCGACCTGTCAATCATCTCCTTCATACTTGGAATCAAAGTTTCTGCCCTTTCGAGACCAAACCTTTTTTCGGCGGGCCATTTAGTGGCTAAGAAAGTTCTCAAACTATGCACTCCAAATCAGCCTATCCAAATAACCCTCCATGGACTTGCACTGTACATACTGGGAACCAGTTGCTCGATTCTATCCTGCAACCAGTAACATTTACCACGGCCTGATATGTGCATGTACTCATACCCTATGGTACCGCAGTAAGCTTGCTCAAGGCGGTTTATTATGGCCCTCATTGTTTGAACGGGACGATTTTCTGACATGAAATCTACCACCCGACGTTTGAACCCATGGCGTTATGACTCTACACACCAGTGATTTAGATCCTATGACGTCTCTAGAAAGTCTGCTTCATGTCAAGCAGCGTCGGGGTTACAAGCGTGGAGGTGGCATATGAATATGTTGCACGCCTTTAAGGAGACACGTTTAAATCTTAGCGTTTCAGCTTTCTATTGCATAAATATTTACGGTATGAAGTTCCAACCTCTATTGCGTGCCACTGTTTCGACGATGATTATTTCATTCGTCTCAACACGTATGGGTTTTATATTGTAAATTATCTGCCATGCATAAATATCATATATAATAGCAACCGTATAGTTGATTAACATGGTTTTGATACAGTTAAATTTTATATACCAAACTTTTACCATAACTCAAATACATAAAAATACGCTCCATGGTTTGCTGAACCTTGATATATTTTAGTATCGTTAGGTTTTTGACTATAGTTTATAACTATATATACACTCACCATGGAGAGTACCATAGGAATAACATCAACATTATGTTTCAAATTATATTGATATAATCTCAAAAAAAATAAAAAAATAATAATATATATATATATAATAAATAATAAAAATAATCATTACGTTTTGTAGGAAAATTATATTCAAGTTAGATTATTATAATCATTAGGACATAGTATAATTTTAAATTAATTAATATGTGTTAATCGAAGGAAATCTAGTTTATTGTATAAAATTAAAGTGTCTGTTTAAAAGATCCATGCATTAGAAATGTATTATTGCTCATAAAAATAGGAAAAACCCTGCATTAGGACGAGGTCGCGAGACCACCCTCCTTGACCTCGATACCAGTAAGATTTGCCTAGCAGATAAAAATAGCAAAACTATACCTGTTTGAAAATGCGAAATTGCAAAATATATGTTAAATCTGAATAAAGACCTTAAATTTTTACAAATTTCCTTTATATATACAGGAATCATTACGATGGTAAGGACATATGAACGACGACGACGTGACCGGGTAGCATCACCATCATTAATGCCACCACCATCGTCATCACCATCTCCATCACCACCACCACCATCAACACCAACCGCTCCAGCACTAGAGTTGACCATAATAATGAACTCATTGGAAGCTTTGTTGGAAACATTAAAAGGGTCAACCATGGCTAAGACCAAAGAAGAACTACAACCCTTAACAACCAATTCAGCAGAACCAAAGAATTTTGGATATAAAAGATCAAAGGAAGATATTTCTACGGAGCTTCAGAAAATTAAACTCCCAGAATTTTCAGAAGGTCGAGTTGGAGAACGTGCTGAGGCATGGTTAGAAGGAATGAACAGATGCTTTAAATTAAGAGAATATTCTTCTTTTGCAAAAACAAAAATTGTTGTATTTCAATTAAAAGAAAGTGCCTTGATTTGGTGGGGAAATCTGGAAAAACAACTACACCTTATAATGGATAATGTTCCTTGGGAATTGTTCGAAGAAAAATTCCGCGCAAAGTATTTACCTCCATATTTTCAACAACAACAAGCCAGACTCTTTCATACATTAGTTCAAGGTAATAAAACAATGGAGGAATACCAGATAAGGTTTATGGAACTTGTGAAATACATTCACTACTTAGATTCTGATGAACATCAGGCGGAACGCTTCATATTTGGATTAAATTCTCGCATCAGGGCCTTGGTGAACATGTGGAAACCATCATCAGTAGCTGAGGCGGTAGAATGTGGCTGTTACGCAAAAGAACATCTAGGAATCCAAAAGGGTGTAGGGCCAGCAGAACCTGTACAATCAAGATTTCCTGGAAAGGCTCCCCGAAATTCATTCAGAGGAGGTAGCTCAAGGCCACCTTATGGTAATAGATTTACCCCAAGAAATGTAGGAACAAGAGCTACCATGGCAATTAATACTATAGCCGCTGAATCATCCAATACCAGTCCATGGACATCTCGTGGAACTACTAATAGAGGAAGAAATTCGAGAGGAAACAACATAAGAGGATGAAGCTCTTCATCTAGAAATTCACGGCCTGATTCAACAGGACCAACGCAGGTTAACTGTTGGGGATGTGGAGGACTGCATTTTCAACATGATTGTCCAGAAGCTTCGTCAAATGTATTGCATAGGACTGGAAAGGAACCAATGTCAAATAATCAAGGTAATCATAGAATTCATGCCGTAGTCAACGACGACCAAGCAGCACATCAATCCACCGTAGTGGAATCTTCAGGTATTATTAATGGTATAAAACTCAAAATCTTATTTGATACTAGTGCCACAGATAGTTTCATTTTGTCATATGCATTAAACAAATGTGGGTTGGCAGCTCGCAGACAAAATGATTTCAGACAGGTAGAAATGGCCTCAGGAGAACTTCAATCCATAGACTTAAGTGTGGATCAATGTAAAATTGACCTAGGGGTCTGTACGACTAAATTGAAAGTTTATGTCACAGCCTTAGGAACTTATGATCTTGTCATAGGTATGGACTGGCTAGAAGCTTATCAAGCTTGGGTAGACTGTTATGGGAAAAGAATTCTAGGTATAAATGATGAGGGAGAAGTGATCCAAATTCAAGGAATCAAGAGAAAAGTATCTTTACGTTACATATCCGTAATGAAAATGAAGCTTTGCTTAAGAAAAAGTTGTCAAGCATATGCAATTCAAGAAATAAGTAAAGAAAAAGGACCATCCTTAGAACAATATCCGGTGTTAGCCGAATTTCCGGATGTATTTCCAAAGGAACTACCACGATTACCCCCTGTAAGAGAGCTAGATCTCACTATTGAATTGAAACCTGGTACTCAACCAATCTCTAAAACACCTTATAGAATGCCAGCTCCAGAACTTCAAGAATTGCAAATTCAATTAAAGGAACTATTGGATATAGAACATATTCGACCCAGTATATCACCTTGGGGTGCTCCTGTAATTTTTGTCAAGAAGAAAGATGGATCCTTAACATTATGCATAGATTATCGAGACTTAAATCGAGCTACAGTAAAGAATCGATATCCTATGCCTCGAATCGATGATCTTTTCGATCAAATGAAAGGAGTTGTTGTCTTTTCAAAAATTGATCTTCGATCAGGCTATCATCAACTAAGGATTTATGAAAGCGATATTTCTAAGACGACATTCCGGACATGTTTTGGACATTATGAATTTACTGTGGTACCATTTGAATTAACAAATGCACCAGCAGTATTCATGAATCTTATGAACAGTGTTTTCCGCGAATATCTTGATCAATTTGTACAAGTCTTTTTAGATGATATTCTCATCTATTCCAAGAATAAGAAAGAGCATGAAGAACATTTATGAATAGTATTGTCCTGCCTTAGAAAACATCAGTTGTATGGAAAATTATCCGAGTGTTCATTCTTTTAGGAAAAGATTCATTACTTAGGACATATCATATCAGGTGAAGGGATTTCAGTAGACCCTGAGAAGGTAAAAGCAATCATGGAATGGCCAATACCGAAAAACGCACATGAAGTACAAAGCTTTATGGGTTTAGCCGGTTACTACCGAAGATTTGTGGAGGGATTCTCCAAAATTGCAAAGCCGATTACAACCCTTCAACGTAAAGGTGTTAAGTATGAATGGACTGAGGAATGTAATAAAGCATTCTCTGAACTCAAAAGACTACTGACCAGTGCAGCAATCTTAAGAGTCCCTGATATGGACAAAGATTTTACGGTATGTACTGATGCATCCAAATAGGGGCTAGGTGCAGTATTGATGCAGGATAGAGGAATAATAGCATATGACTCCAGAAAGTTAAAACCTCATGAAGAACTCTATGCTACTCACAATTTAGAGTTAGCCGCTGTAGTACTAGCTCTAAAGATTTGGAGACACTATCTAGTAGGGCGAAGTTTTACGCGTAAAAGCAATCATCAAAGTCTACAATTTTTGTTCACCCAAAGAGACTTAAATGCTAGACAAAGACGATGGAGTGAATTCCTAAGTGAATATGACTTTAGAATATCATATATTAAGGGAAAAGAAAATGTAGTAGCAGATGCTTTAAGTAGAAGACCACAGATATTCTCTCTCATACCTATCAAAGTAGACTTAAAGCAACAAGTACTAGAATATCTCATAAAAGATAGTTGGTATTTAAAGGTGAGATCTAGTTTTCAAGCTAAAAAGCCGAAAGAATCTAAGTTTGAAAGATATGAACTAGAAGATTATGGAATCTTACGATTCCATGGAAGGATGTATATTCCTGATAATAAGGATCTTCGAGACACTATCCTTAAGGAAGCCCATAGAGCAGTGTATTGTACACATCCTGGAGTAAGGAAAATGTATGCGGATACCAAGAAACTCTTCTTTTGGTCGGGCATGAAATGTGATATCGTTCAATTTGTTGCAAAATGTTTGGAATGTCAACAAGTAAAAGCAGATCATTGTCATCCAGCGGGTCTCTTACAACCTCACGACATTCCTCTGACCAAATGGGAGATCATTTCTATGGATTTCATCACTGGACTACCTCTTACTTCTCAAAGACACAATGCCATTCTGGTAGTCGTGGATAAATTAACGAAAAGAGCACATTTCATTCTCGTCAGAGATACTTACAAAGTTGCTGACGTAGCTCGAGTATTCATAAATGAAATTATCAGATTTCATGGAGTACCTAAGAAGATCACATCAGATAGAGATTCACGATTCACTTCAAGATTCTGGACTTGCATGCAGTCAGCTTTAGGAACTCAACTAAATTTGAGTACAACTTATCATCCTGAAACTGATGGGCAAACAGAAAGGGTAAATCAAGTACTTGAAGATACGTGGAGGATGTATGTTATGGATCAGCAATCGCACTGGGAAAAGTATTTATCCTTAGTCGAATTTGCATACAATAACAGTTACCATAGTTCAATTGGAATGTCTCCATTTGAAGCATTATACGAAAGACCTTGCAGAACACCGTTAAGTTGGGACAGGTTAGAAGATCGAGTGATAATAGGACCAGAATTAATCCAAGAAATGGAAGAGCAGGTAAGACAAATTAGACAAAGGTTAAAGAAAGCACAGGATAGACAAAAGAGTTATGCTGATGCTCACAGAACTGATAGGAAGTATGAAGTAGGGGATCAGATTTTCATCTGCATCAGACCAAATAAGAGTACTATTCGATTCGGAAAAGGGACAAAGTTGTCACCCCGATTTATTGGACCATTTAAAGTCATGGAAAGAGTTGGACCTGTCGCCTATCGTCTTGCACTGCCACCTCACTTGCATAAAATTCATAATGTATTTCATATATCTGTATTAAGACACTATATAGCTGATCAATCTCATAACCTTCAATGGAAGGAACTGCAGGTTTCGGACGAAGGAATCATATCGATCTAACCATTACGTATACTAGAACATAGAGTTCGACAACTCAGAAATCATCTGGTAAACCAAGTTAAGTTCCAGTGGGACAAGTATAGCCCTGGATCAGCTACTTGGGAAGATACAGAGAACATATGTCAAAGATACCCTAATCTATGTCAATTTTGAAAAACTTTAAATTATGTTTTGTATATATTTACTTTACTGTAAATTAGAGGCTCAGAACCATTTTGAATGATCATATATAAACATAAATTTTTATGACATAATATCTGTTTAAATTCCGCTGGTACATGGATACCAAGACGGAATATCTTATTGATCTTACTAAATTATAGTTGTCATAGTAAAGTTTAAAATATTTAAGTGATTTTGCTTCTGATGGGAATTAAGATATTATAATTCTGTTTTATTTATGCGTATCAATAGGATTGATGAGATAGAAATCAAAGAATAATTACATTTTAATATGAAAGTCAATGACATAAATAGAATATGGCAAAGTATGTTATACTGTAGTTGACATGTGTGAATTATACATAAGCTATTTGTTTTTGAATATGTTAATGCACATTTTATAAATGCATGGAAAAGTGTTTATGATTGCAGATAATACCCGTTACCAAAATGACCACGTGATGACAGAACCTCAGAACAATTAAGGGTCAAAGAGATTCTATGATAGGGTATTAACCCTAATTCTATTGAGAGGGGTGGAGGTGTTGCCCACCGTTTATCCTCCGAACCCTGGAGTCATGGGAGGACTGTGCGAGTCACGCTCCCCTAGACGTGTGATGATGAATGTCGGATGCCTACTGGAAATCAGGTCAATATAGCCAATGTTGTCATCCTTAGAGTTTATGAATGGTTAGGTCAGTATAACTGACGCCATGGCATACTCCAATAGAGGACGGATAGGATGGGAGCGGAGGAGATTAGGAAGGATAAGATGATTTTGTAATAGCTGGGGGACCTAATGAAATAAAACATGATCATTAAAGTCATAAACCTAAAGTATTCAAACCACCAAAATTTGTAGTGCTCTTACATTAAGTAAGAATTTAACCTCAATACATAATCATATCACTATCATGAATATTCATATAAGATAAAACTCTAACTTCGGGACGAAGTTCTCTGAAGGGAGGGTGTATGTAACGACCTATTTATAGAAATAATATCAAATAAATTTTAATAAATAAATTATATTAATCAAATTAATAAAATAATAAAAATAAACTAATGATAAAGTATTTTAATATAAGATTAGAAAAAGGAAAGTTAATTAAAAATCAATATATTTTTAAAAGAAATATACATGACACGACATGGGAATGGTGTTGTGAGGAAATGAAGCGGTGGGTGCTGGAGGAAGCACGGCCACCGCTAAGAATCAGTTTATAAACCAGAAGGAAGATTTTGAGGAGGAAAAAAAAAGAACATAAGCACTGAAGGAGGAAGAGGATCAAAAACTGAAATTATCCACAGGAAGGAAGAGCGCGGATTCTGAGGTTCTGGGCACGGGGGAACGGTCTGTTTCGACTCAGAAGCTTACTAGACTGAGTAGCCAGGGTCTGCTCAGTTTGGCTGCGTGGATTCGGTCTTTTGGTAACCGTAGCAAAGCTGTTGGAAACATCAGCAACCGCAAGTGCACAGGTAAGTACCTTCATTAATTCTGTTAGTCAATCTTGTAAAATAAAAATTCAAGAAATTAGTTACAAGTTCATGAATCTACTTTAATGGCCCCTACAAACAAGAAGGCCAAATTTCTGCTTGTTTGACCAAGTTTGACCTGTGTTCGTTTCTTTTGTCTGTTTGACCAAGTTTGACCAGAAAATCAGATTGTACCTTTGTTGAATTGAGCAATTTCTCCTAAGAAAAGATTGCTTGGTTTTTCCTGAGTTTGGGTTTTCCCAGGGTAAATTTTGGTGTCTATTGTGCATGACTAGTCTATTGTGATCTCTACTATTTCAATTGTATTTACTGTTGAATTTTCTGAGTATAATTGCTTAATGATGTTCTAAATGGTAAAATGTCAAAGTAATCATTGGAACTAATTATCAGTTTCAGAAAATTGTGCTTGTGTAATTAGCACTAGAAACTCAACAAGTAGAAGCTATATAAGCCTGTGTATTTCATAATAAATACAGTCAGAGATTGTGATTTGCATGTCTTGTGTATAACTCCAATTTTGAATGGTTTCGATCTACATCAACTATCGCAGTTTATACCAATAAAACTTCCAACTTGATATGGGCACTACTTTAAGAAGTAACAGAAAAGTGCAAAAAATATTGGACAGAAGCAGAACTTTGGTTCATGGATATTAGCTACTGTTTACAATCTAAGAAAAAGTATCTTTAAACTGGCACTCAAAAGTAACTAGGTTCATAACAAGAAGGCAATGCAAACCTCAAATCCTGCGTCAAACGGGAGACGAGAACCAGCTTCCTTCTCATTCCCAAAATAATGCCCAGAACTGTAATTTATCTGGAAAAACAAGAGAACTTCAAAATATTAGAATTGTGTCATATTCTACAAAATGAATAACCCAAACATTGCATTGTTAATCCATATGCAATAAAAAAGAAGGTTCAAGAACAAAATACAAGAATCTATCCCAAAAGGATCTGACATAAAAGTAAATATAAAGGATCTAAAATCTCACATCACTAGCATTTACTCCTGCATATATATTTTTCACGAGAACATGGCCAGGCCTAATGGGCAGCTTCAAGTATGTTCTATCTATTTTGGTAGCTTGTCGAAAATTGTTATCCAGTCTGTGAACCACTCTGCAAAACAAAACAAGTAATCACAATAATTTATTGATAGTTTATTGATGAAAGAATTAACAAACATCAAACAGATTATATAACTTTAAGCATAAAAAAGGCTACCGTTGTGTAACCAAGTTAAGCAAATGCCTTTGGTGGGAGAGCAACAAAAAGGTCTATTTATTAAATAAATAAATAAACAATGATAACTGCAGAAACTCTCTAGATACAGCTATTATCCTTCAGCAACAGAAAGTTTAGAGATACTTCAAGGCTTCAAGCCTCTCATGATAGTATCTAACGTACATAATGGAAGCAATTGGCTTTTCCAACATAATTGAGGATTTGCAAACAAAACCAAACTATAAGATCCACGGGATGTTAAACTTACATATTGGAGTCTCACAATATAAAATTGATTAACTATTTGAGAAGACTGAATCCTACAATACATACAAATAACAATACCCCAAGAAGCCCCAAGGGTTAGCTCAGTTGGTCAAAAATCGTGCCTCGCCATCAGGAGGTCACAGGGTCAAATCTGCCCGAAGCCCTTGGGGTTAGGTCTTGCCAGTAGGCCGAAGGGCGATTAGCCCAAATTTTTCTGTGGACGTAGCGACCACTCACTGAGCAGGGTATTCGTGAACCACACTAAAAAAAAAAAAAACAAAACAATACCCCAAGAAATACCAAAAAAATATTATGAAATAGGCTTTCCTTTGTCAAAATCTGCAGAAAGGGCATCAGTTAGCACTTAAGGTTAGACGTTGTGTAATCTTCGAGCCAACTTTGATATTCACTCTTGCATCTGTTAGTTGGCAGTAGTGGGAATTCTATGAAAGGATTCATCAGTTTATTCAGCAGTGCCACTTGGAGATCAATTGTATCTGCATGCATGATTCTTTTCAATTTACTATTTTCAGCTGGCTGCATGCCACATTTGATGCTTCAGAGATTATTTGAAATACATGCAGGATTCTCTAGGTGTTTTATAGGTGCATATGGAGCTCTTGTCCACATGTGACATGCATGCAATTTTGAGATCTAATTTTAGCAGTTGAAGCAAGGGGAATTTCATGGCAAAATAGAGAACATATTCTTGTTCCTTAGAGGCTCACAAGTCAGATGAGCCTATTTTCAGTGAAATGAGAAATGGTGCCATTGTTAGCGGTGTCTAATTTTAGTTAAGTGTTCCCCACATGTAGCATTTGGCATTTTCAGGTTTGATGGAGAATTTATTATTTTTAGCAGGTGATATTCTAGGCATGTAACTGGACTAGCAGTAGTTGATATGTGTCATTGTAACAAACTTCAATATTCAGTGACTGTTTCCGGAGATTACTCTATTTTTTGCAGCAGTTAGTTTTAGTAAGTGGCAGTGTTTATGCTACAGGAAACACACCAATCCTTCCATAGAAGGCATGTTTTTGTATGGGCTAGAAACATGTTTCAATCTGTAAAATCACACCCCAGATGTGGGAAGCACGTTTCAAACCTGTTTCAGCCATCCATACAGCATGTTTCAATGAGTTAAGTGGTCTCTTTTCCCTTGATTCGGCTGCTAGGATCCACAACTTAATTTTTAATTGTTAATTAAGGTTTAATTATGAATTAATGAGACTTCTAGAAGCCTCTAACACCAAAAAAAATTCTTTAAAAGAGGATTTCACCGTAATTTTTCTTCACATAGTTTCAGCAAAGGTAATTTGAATGCAGTGTTCATGTCCATAGCTCATGCAGGTACTTTGCACAAGCCTAAGTGTCTAGGCGTGCAGAAGTTCTCTAATACACTCTTACCTTAGCAATTACTTTAGTGATTAAGGTAATCTCTTTTATAAGGCAAAAGTGAGTTAATCTAATGAAATGCAAAAGTTTTTGCATTAGTGAATTAGATGAATCTCAATCATCGATCTCAAGTGAGGTGAGATTTAATCTCTACCATCATCACTTTTGAGATTAGGATTGTTATTAGATCATAAATCAAGACTATAAAATAAAGGATAGGCTAAGGGAGAAGACGCAGAATACATATTGAGCATAAGACATAGTGAGAGTGAAATCTCAGTGGATTGGGTGGAGAAGGACTTCCATTCAAGTGTGGCAAGTGTAAGGAAGGTGCAAGGAGAAACAAGGGAGATCCAAATCAACCATGACAGATCTAGGGGTTGATCAGCTGGATCATATCTAGGTTCATTATTATTTATGTAATCTCCTCAAAGGGCCACTTTTCTAGTAAGGGAGTTGTTGTCACCTAAGATGTACACCTAAGCGTTGGAAAAGTTTCCAACCCCACAAGGTATAGTCTTTATGGCGCAACGCTCAGAATAGAGGTTGTCACATATTCCCTACTCACTCTGTTTAAGCTCTCTCCTAGGCAAGCTAAGGGGGGTAGTCTCTAAAGATAGAAAAGTAAGGAAAAACTTATTGAATCAACAAGTCTAGGAGATCTAAGGGAAAGGAAATCACTTCTCTTAGTAACTTGAATTAAGATTAGATGGCAAGTTAGATTATTAAATTGAACAATGTGAGGAACAGAGATTCAATTGGATTAATATAACACCTAAGATGAAGCAGTGAGATATTGTTATTTTTTGTAGCATCAGATGTGTTCTAGCCTTGAAATTTTGTGGAGAGGCTAGAATGGAAGAGATCTCCAAAACCCAAAATCGTTTCTAGAAATTCCACCTAAAAATGACTTAATTAAATTATTAGTCAGTTTTTTAAATATTTCCTAAGTCTAAACTTAGGGACTATGACTAATTAATTAGAATTAATTAAGTCAAGGTGTGAATGTTCTAGAAACTCACACAGATCAACTTCAAGTTAATCCTAGCCATCAATTAAGATCTAATCTTGGTCGTTGAAGTCTCAACAAAGAATTATAAGAAGTTGATGGGGCTTGGAGACTTCACTTAGAGAGTTTGATTTCATGAGCAAATCAATTTCCAGAGTAGCAGCAACAAGTTGCCGGAGAGAGAGCAAGTGAGATCGAAGCAGTGAGTGAGGGCCAAAGATAGTGATCCGGAGGAAAGATTTTCCAGATCCTGGGAGGCAGGAGCAAGTGAGCCGAATTATCCCATAGAGGTAGCACTGAGGGACAACATAGTGGCTTCAGTAAGGCAGTTCAATTTGGAGAGAAGAAAATTTGTTCTTAGTTCTAAAGGCCAGGAAGGAGTCCTAGAGAGCCAAAGAGACTATTTTCTCAACTTCCAAATGCATAACGACTTCATCTGAGTCCAGTGCGAAGCAAGCCATCCAGCCAACTATGCAGAGCAGAGAAATGTTCACGAAGTGCTCCGAGAGGCCGAGTTTTTGATAGGGAAAGTCCCGCTAGAGATTGCTTGTGGGAGAAGGGTAATTCCCTTTAGTATTTTACTCATATTTTCTTTTTGTTTGGATAGTCAGTTGGGCATTCATAGATGTACTCAGATTTCAGTGTTGCATAATAAATAAAACCCTCACTGCTGCACCAGTTTTCCCAAGTTGGATTTTTCCGGGGACATTGGTCCAAAAATAACTATGCAAATTTATGTGTGTGCTAGTATTTCTTCCGTAGTTTTATTTGTGTAGGTTGCAGTATGATTGATTAAGTATTCGCTGTAGCAAACAGTAGATAAATTGTTAAAAAATATTTTAACAATTAGGAGAATTATTTCCAGTTGTTACAATAGGATTCGGGTTTTTGAATTTTTATAGATCCCAGTGCCTTAGTAACAATGCTTAAATAAATTTAAAATACTTGCATGATAAGAAATGATGTTTCAAGCTACAAGAAAACCAATGTTGCAAGGAAAAGTTAACACAAGAAATCAATAGATTAAGATATATGGACCTTAAACCTTTAGAGAATAGTTGCAAGGAAAAGAGACTTGTGCTTTCAAGTGAAGATGATATTCAAAGACAATAAGCTTGAAATGATAAGTGCAATGATGTAAAACTTGCAATTATGGATTGAGCTCACAATTCCAATTACAATGATCAATGCAAAATGACGATGAATAAATGCAAGATCTATCTACGTGAAATGCAAGATCTTGGTTAATTTTAATTTATATGCCTATTCTAAAGATGAAGGCCTTCTTCTCAATTATCGGAGCAAGTCTTAAACAAGGTTGTAAAAAGAAATATTGGGGAAGGAGGTGTAACATTCCTAGGGAAAATTTACATTAAATATGCAAATCAAACATAGACAGAAAGCCATGAAAATCAAACACGAGTCATACCATGAAATTTCACGAAAATCTGCGCTCCTGAGCCATTTTATTATAATAAGAAGAGGGTACAATGAGGTGTTGGAAAGAGTGCACCTAGGCTTGCTCAAGGCAACTCCATGACTGCTGTAACCTGCTATCCCAACACCCTCTTGAGGCATGACACATGGAAGATGTTATGAATCCTGCTCCTTGGTGGTATCTCCAATTTGTAAGCCTCCAACTCTCCTACTCACTCTATACAGCCCAAAGAATCTCGGCTTCAAATTTTTGGCCCCCTTCTGCTTGAGTGTGGACTGTCAATACGGCTGCAACTGAAGGTAGACTAAGTCACCCTCCTCAAAATGTCTCTCTACCCGATGCCAATCAACATACATCTTCTGTTGGTTCTGGGCTGCCTGAAAGTTATCCTTGAGAGCCTTGAGGATATCTTGGCTCTCCAAGATCCAATCCTTGGCCTTTAGGGCCCTACTGTCTCCAAAAACAATATCAGCAAAAGATAAAGCATCATAACCATATAAAGCACGGAAAAGAGTCGTACCAATGGACATATGATGGGTGGTGTTGTAACAATACTCTCCCAAGTGCAACCATCGAATCCAAGCCCTTTACTGCCCTGTCACATAATTCCTGAGATAGCCCTCTAACCACTTGTTCACTCTCTCTGTCTGACCATCGGTCTGCGGATGATAGCTGGTGCTCGAGGTGAGCTTAGTGTCGACTAGTCTGAAGAGCTCCTGCCAGAATCCTCCCATGAATCGGCTATCCCTGTCACTAACAATGGTCTTAGGGAGTCTCTGCAGACGAAAGACCTCCCTGAAGAACAACTCCACCACCTATGAAGCTAAAAATCATGTCGGTATGGCAAGGAAGTGTGCAAACTTGGTCATCCAGTTGACCACTACAAAAATACAATCCTTCCCTTGTACTGAGGGAAGCCCAGTAATGAAGTCCATAGAGATGCTCTCCCATTTCCCCTCAAGGATGGGAAGAGGCTGCAACAATCCTGCTGGATGGGTCAACTCTTCCTTATTCTTCTGGCAAGCTTTGCACTCCTGTACATACCTCAGTACATCTCACTTGAGGCCCTTCCAAGTGAAGCACTCTCTCACTACCATATATGTCTTCCTAAATCCCTCGTTCCTGGACAAAAGAGAATCATGAGCTGCTCGAAGGACGTGCTCCCTCAACTGTGATCCTAAAACCAAAAATATGTGCCCCTTATAATAAATGACCTCATCCATCACCCTGTAGTGCTCATCTGTATAGCTACCCTCTAAGACGTCGCACGCCCGACGATCCTTGGAGTACTCTACGAGTAACTGGGCCTTCCAGTCATGACAGATGCTCATGAGTGAAAGCCCAGCAGGTCTCCTGGATAGTGCATCCGCCACTACATTGTGCTTTCCCCGCACATAATATCAAAATCATAAGCTTGCACTTTGCTAACCCATCTTTGTTGTCTGTCATTGAGGCCCTGCTGCCCCATGAAATGGCGAAGACTGTTGTGGTCTGTCTTCACCCTAAATTGATTCCCCATGAAATATTGTCTAAATTTGTCCAATGCATGCATTATGTCCAACATATCCTTATTGTAAATGGAATACGACCTCTCATGAGGTGGAAGCTTCCTACTCTCAAAAGCAACGGGGTGCCCATCTTGGGACAAGACTGCCCCAATCCCTACACCTGGTGCATCACACTCCAATGTGAAAGGCTGAGATAATTCTAGGAGTGCTAAAACTAGCCAACAACTCATCACCTCCTTGAGGTGATCAAATGTTGTCTGAGCTCCCTCGGTCCACGCAAAGGCACCTTTCTTAGTCAGATCAGTAAGGGGTGCTTCCAACTACGAGAAGCCCTTCACGAACTTCTGATAATAAGTTCAGATGCCCAAAAACACTCTCAATGTTGTCACATCTCAGGGCTCTAGCCAATCTCGAATGGCCCGAATCTTCTCCTCATGCACCTTGACCCCATCTGCACCGATGATGTGTCCCAAATAAAGCATCTCTGTCAATCCAAACTCGCACTTAGACATTTAGAACTGTTACTCCTTCAATATACACAAGACTGTCTCCAAGTGCTGCAGGTGCTCCTCCCATGTCTTGTTGTAGATCAGGATGTCATCAAAGAATACCCGTACAAACCTCCTCAGCTGGCCTCGGAACACATGGTTCATACATGACTGAAAAGTAGCTGGTGCATTGGTCAACCCAAAAGGCATGAACAGGAACTTGAAATGCCCAACCTAAAGGCTACGTTCGGAATGTCCCACTCTCTCACCCGAATCTGATGATACCCTGACCGCAGATCTATCTTAGAGAAGTACTTGGCCCCTCTAAGCTCGTCCATCAACTCGTCAATGTGTGGAATGGGATACCTATTCTTCAACGTCTTCTTGTTGAGGGCCCTGTAGTCAAAACACATGCGAAAAGTCTCGTCCTTCTTCTTCACCAGCACAGCCGAGGAAGCAAACGGACTAGAGCTCGATCTGATGTGACCTAATGCCAACAACTCCTGGATGGCTCTCTCGATCTCATCCTTATAGGCTTTGGGATGCCTATAGGGTGTGGTGATGATCGCCTTCACACCAGGCTCCAACTCTATAGTGTGCTCAAATCCTCTATTAGGTGGTTGCCCCAGTGGTATGTCTCCAAAAACTACCGGATATTTATCCAGTACTGCCTATATGTCTGGATGTGGTGGTGTGGCCTTCCCTCCAACCTCTAAGATCCTTAACTCTACTACCCATGCTATATCTCCATGCCTTAAGTCGACCTCCATCTGATGAGCCGAAATTGTATGAGGGGGTACGAATGCATGCCCCTAAGAACCACCAGCTTTCCATCTGGCCCAGTAAACTCCATAACCAATTGTTTCCAATCGGTGGTAACCTGACCAAGGGAATACAACCATTGGACTCCCAGCAACACATTGGTGTCCGGTACATCCACCACAAAAAAATGGTTTGTCATCGAATAGTTCCCCATAGTCACTGTCAGAGCGGGAACATATCGCGTACACTGCATAGTCTTGTCCACTGGTATTAGGACTGAAAATCCCTCAAACTCTGTAGTGGTGATGCCCCTCCTCTAGACCATCTAAGCATCAATTAAATTGTGGATGGCCCCACTATCTACCAATACTGAGACACGTTGCCCTTGCATCGTACCTTTGATCCTCAAAGTCAAGAATTTGGGAATCCCGCACAAGGAAGCTAGGACTCCCCTTGTTGGTGCGAAGGATGCTCCTCCCTGAGGTGGTGTTGGTGGTGGTCCTTTCCCTGCTATCTCCTCGCTGTCTCTGCCACCAAACTCCAACTCCTCCTCATCCTCCTGATCACTATCTGAGAAGACTTCAATGTAATGGGCCTTGTCTGTTGTGCACCAATGACCAAGTGCCCAAGGCTCACGACATGTAAAGCATAGCTTCTTCGTCCTGAGGTCCCTCCTTGTCTCGTCATCCAACTAACCACGCCCTTGGGTTTCACTCTGTATTGTGGGTACTCGAGTGTCACTTCCCTTCTGAGGGTAGGGAGTGGATGTAGGAAATGGAGCTCGAGCCTTGTGAATGGCCCCCTGCAAATCCCGAGTGCAAGATAATGCCTCCAGAAGGGCCGATGGTTTGCAAGACTTCACCAGTCCTCTCAATGGCTCTATCAATCCCTCTATAAATGTGTATACTCTCCTTGTATCTGACAAATCAGGAACAATGACTGAGACCATAGTTTTAAAACTCCGACTCCGACTCGGCCGAGGATCGACTCCAACTCGGCCGAGGATCGACTCCGACTCCGACTCCGAAACGGTAATGACTCATCCGGCTCGATTTCAATGACTCGGTCGTTGTAAAAAATACATTAAATATTTATTTTTTTTATAAAAAAACATAATTTTAAAGATTTTCATCACTTGTTTCCAAAACACACACATTAAATATAGATGGAAGACAACATTATTGATGCCAGTAGGCTCATATGAACCAATCCATTATATTCAAATGGTACCCAATGGCATTACAATAGTCAACGTCATACATGATCAAAGACTCAAAACAAAAAACACATAACCAAGGAGGCTAGAAATGGCCTCTACAACAAAAGTAAACTGTGACCAGACTCCAGTATTAGTAGTACAGCTACTGGCTAGTAGCTACTGCCAGAGGAGCCAAGATCATGTCGATCAATCTCTGGATCATCATCAAAGTCAGACAGGGGGCCCCATGGCTCCTCATCATCATTATCATCTCCAACTGCAGCTGTAGAAGTGGTATCACTAGCAAGCTGTGAAACTGTAGCAGATGCAAGCTGAGATAGAGTAGATATGCGGCTGTGCTTCTGTCGTGGCTGAGCAGAGGAAGCACCTACAACTGGAGTCCTTGCTGGCTGTGAGACTGAGGCTAGTAGATTGGGATTTGCATTCAACTGAACAACATGTTCAAGTTCAACTGATCTCGATATCTAAATCTAAATCAAGATCCTCATCAGGATCAAACTCTGTTGGACGACTCTCCACTACCCAATTTGATGTTGGATCAATGTCTTCCAACACAATGGGATCTAAATCGGGTCTTTTGTTCAACAAATGGTTTTTTCTGAGCCGGAGGTTGTATTGGACATAAACTAGATCATTTAACCGTTTTTTATCCAAATGGTTTCTCTTCTTTTTGTTACTTGGGAGCAGGAGCGAAAACGGGAGTGGGAGCGACATTTTCAGAAGCTCCTGGTTTGGGAGTGAATCCCAGAGGAGTTCGACAACCAATGTCACTAACATCAAGGTACATAGAGGGATTGGTGCTCTTGATTAAATACGAGTTCCATACCCTAATACATGACAAAATTCAATGGAAACATTGCAATCCTCCAAACTTGAAATCCTGAAAAACTGATCTGGATTTTGAATGAAATCTAGAATTCTACTTTCTCCATATGAAATCCAATGAGGCCGAAACCACTCTCCAACATCCTGAGTCATTTCATGGTAATGTTAAAAATTTAAGTAAAAGGATGAAAATGAAGATTAAGGAGAATGTCACTTTTACTTTAAGAATTTAACATTACCATGAAATTTGAATAGCATATCAATAGTAGAGAGCATTTGAGTGTGTTAAATAGGGTTTGGGAGGGGAAAATGGACCCCAAATAACATTTAGCTAATTCATAAA
>APFE030659739.1:18692-36479 GCA_000404065.3 Pinus taeda
CCAATCAGCAAACCCCTTAAAATTTCATTAAAATAATGTTAAATTGTTGTTTTAGTGGGTTACGGGCTGCTGTTTGTGACTCGGCCGAGTCAGCCATGACTCGGCCAACCGAGCCGTTTTTTGTACCGAGTCACTCCGGAGGGCAATGGAACAGACCAACTCGGCCGTTTCCGTTTCGAAACGGCCGTTCTTTAAAACTATGACTGAGACCCTCAAAAACTCCGAGATATGATGCTCTGGATGCCCTATCTGTCGGAGCTGGGTCAACTCTCTGAAGTGAGCCTCTGGATCCTTCCAATAATAGCGCTCCACTACTCTCCATGTGAACTCCTCATAGGAGGTCATGGTGGCATGTCCTAGAGTGGACAAACCATGAAACCACCAATCGTGTGCTTCCCCTTGCAGGTGCAATGTGGCCATCTTGATGGCTTCTACTTCTGTCATTCGATTCAGCTGGAAGTATGTGTCTAGCTTCTCCACCCAAGCACATGTTGTGCACTTAGAAGTGCCATCATATGTAGGGAAATACATTTTCCCAATAGGACGATGCAGCTCATAGTTCTAAGTACCATAGCATTTCCCCTTCTCGTTCTGCTTGAGCTTGCAAAAGTCTCTGAACGTCAGGGCCTCTCTGAAGTCTACCCCCATGGATTGCCATTCCCGGGAATGCTCCCCCATCAACGATGAATCCTCACCTCCACCAGTCTCTTCCTGCGCCAAACGTATAAAAGAGGGTAAAGTAGGTCGAGTTGGCTCACTCGAGGATGGTCGCTACACAGCTGAAAAAGGATGATCGAACTGTTGAAAGGCCCCAAAAGTCTCTCCAAATACGAACTCTCGGTGAGTATTTCACTCCCAGTTTTGCGTTTTTATCTCATCTACCATCTCCTTGTGCCCCTTTGCCAAATAAATCAAGGCATTCAAGAGGCTATTGAAAGCCATCTCCTCCCTGCTCTTAGGCTCACCCATACCTTCTGCTACTACAGTCTTCCCATGATCCTATGTGTCTGGAGTAATCTCCAACTCCCTTTCCCTACTCCAGTACCTCTACCTTCTGTAAGTGATATTCTTCCATTCTTCTTCACTACTAGAAAAGTTTTCCCACGGCTGAGCCAGAATCTAACCTCTGATACCATTGTAATGTTCCAAACTTAAACAAACAGTGATATACAAAAGCCAATTCGATTTTTGCAAAGAAAAATTAAACTATAAACAAATATTCAATACACAACAAAAATGAGAACCAGCTAAGCCATTTTATCTATTAATGGAGCAATGTACAATAGTATGGAAAGAGCGCTTGGGCTTGCCTGAAGGGCAAGCTAGATAGAACACAGGTGTCGACAATAGTCCCAATGTTAAAAAGAAACTGCTCTTCTAAAGATCTACGTTGTCTCCTAGTTACGACAACTGCTAGTTGGAAAGGAGCTGCAAGAAACCCCGCCTCTAGTGCTTGGAAAATGATGGGACTTTAGTCACAAACTCCTTGGCCAAAACCCAAAAAAACTCAGAAAGGTTTGGCCTGGAACCAACAACCCAAATTCAACCTCCTCTATGGCCTATGCCCTCCAAGCTGCTCCAGCGAAATGATCTGCAAGAAATGGCCACAAAGTCTTCCTCTCAACTCTGGAAAGTAAGCAAACTTCACCCCGAATGGTTCTTTCAACCTCCACGGCAAAGCTCAACCTCAAGGGTTGATGCTCTACTATTAATTTAAGGTATGTTCTATGCTTAAAGCAATTTATTTCAATTTTAAAGTTAGCTCAATATCTTTTCCAGATTAGCAATCTCATCAACATTAAAGTAAATTGCAAATAGAACATAAACATAGATTGCGAAAGACAAGCCAAGACAAGAGGACACAAGATGTGGCGCTAGCCAGGGACAAACCCCAATGTGGGGAAACCCTTGATTAATTCTTCTTATATGTTCTTCAATATTTCAGCACAGAGAGAGAGAGATAGTACATTTACAACAGAAGTCAACATTTTAACTTATAATAGCATAGATCATCTCTAAGAAGATGATACATGAGGTAGTTGAACTCAGTTGAAGACATGCTGCTTCAATTGATTCTCCAAGTGACTCCATGACCTATCATTGTGCTGCACCTCACTGTGCTACATCGTGTTGCAACCATCATCACTATGTTGGACCTCATTATGCTTCACTAATCATGAGTGTACCCATTACCGTATTACATCTCATTGTAGCATTTAATATCAATGTACTATACTAGCAAGTGTTGTACACAACATGCTACACATTACTTTGTCATGATGCCCATCATTGTGCTATAGCATTTCACATCATGCTACCCCTTATCACAATGTTGTCATTGCTCATACTGTTGCACCATGATTGCTTGCTGTCCCATGCAATCACCATGTCCTTGCTGTCCCATCTACCTTTGCTGCACCATGTGACCTTACTATCCCATCTACCTTTGTTGCCAACACACCATACAAATGTTGTTGTTTGTCACTTCATTACTGTTGTAATTTCTGGGACTAGTTAGGGCACACAACAATCCCTAACTGTCCTCAAATCTGGCCCAGAATTGTCGTTATGAAATGCGGCCTAGTTAAGTGTAAACCCTTTGCCTCCACACTGAAGATGACGGTATAAAATTACCCCAAAACAACCCACATTGTCCCATGTATCTTTGTTGTATCTTACAGCCCACACATCAAACCAAAACAACCCTCCTCTACTTTGGGCCTCTAGGAAGATATCTTGACCCTCCTATCAGCAACTCGGCCTTCACATATGACCCTGAAACAGCCTCCGAAAACCCACGTTGTTCGGTCTTCCTTACTGCGGCTAGGGCATGATAGATCTGTGTATTTGGGCAGCGTGAATAGATCTTCTTCACTGTGTTATGTCTCTCCTTTAGGTAGCGTAGAGGGCAGGTTGGACAGCATATAGAATCAGGGGTCTTCTCCCTTGGACTGCAGCTATATCTTCCACTTTAGGACTGCGGCTAGGGCATCCTTCTCCTAGTTTTCTCTTCCACTAAAACCCAAAGCGAGTGGAGAGAAAATGAAGAGAGAAGTGTATGTGAAATGACTCTCAAGTCATCTCCTTTTATACTAAAACGTTGAGCACATGTGGGGGTTATTTGGTTGTTAGCCAACCTTGACGAATTGTCTTAAAACACAAATAAATTCATAACTCCATGAATACTTATCAGAATCAGATGATCTTTAGATCAATCCTACACCTCTCAATGAGCGGAGTCCAAGAAAAATATCAGCTGCCATAAAAAAGATGACCCACATGGAGTTTGGCCATAGTTGCCAATTTTAACATCTACCCATCAAATGAGCTCCCCAAACACTGGTTTTGTGCTAGCTCAGGTAGTGCGAAAGTCACACTACCAATACTGAAGCTCAATCAGCTCCCAAACTCCCCAAAGGCTGACAATCCTCCTTAGCCTCTCCTCCAGAACATCTCACAGCAAAAATCCACTGCTCAGCTCCACAAATAACTCGGCCTCCTCTTTCACTGCGTCCTCCAGAAATATGCACCACCCAGAAGGAAATGCTACTGCTGGAAATCACAATGTGAATCTCCTCCTGAAGAAATGAAGGAAACCTTCCTAGGGTGGCACTCAAAGTCCCCCGAAGAAAGGATGAGCTCTTCGCCTAAAGAACTCGTGCTAAACAGCCAGTGACTCGGCCAAGCAGCTTGAGCAACCAAGATAAATCGATATACAATCATGAATGAATGACAAGAGGAGAGTTGCCCTCCTTATATAGTTTTCGTGGGGGAATTTTCCCTCCATTTCGTCCTCCATCATGGGCCCCACTTAACAAACACCATGCAAAAGTTATCTCCTCTCTATGCACATCGAACTAGGAAGTGTGTAATTCCCTAGTGAGGGTGGCTCCTATATGTAACTTAACTTTAAACGAAACATCTTCTCCTAGTCTAGTCTCCTAATAACATTGAATGGGGTCCACTAACTCCAAAATTGGCCCCATAATACAAAATTAAACCTTGTTCCAAAATTATTTAGGAAGGGACATTACAGAAACTAATACAATGCAGTATTCACCAATTAAATTATAAGAGAAAACAAGAAATTGAGAAAGAATAAAATACACAACACATTACAACGTTGTTTTTGGACAAATGTCCCAGGAAAAACCCAATGCAGGAAAACTGGTGCAGCAGTTGAGGGTTTTGTTGTCGCACAAAGTGTCTAGGCACCATGACAACACTCAGAGTAAGGGTTGTCACTCTTGATCCTTACTCACTCCGTTTAAACTCTCTCCTAGACAAGTCAAGGGGCCTAGTCCCTAAGGTAAATGGATGAGAAAGCCTGTGGATCACGAGCTCTAGGAGATTTTAATGATGGACAACCTGACGAATCTAAATGAATCTTGATTAATGTGGATGAATAGATTAAATGCCAACGTAAACAAGACAAGACCATAAGATAGAAACAATTATAGACCAATGCCTTTATGCTAAATTAACCGTAGATAAAGTAAAACAAGTTATCCAGAACACTTTACAAATATGTGACGAATAATGACAATCATGAATAATCGATATAAATGCCCAAAACTGTATCACGCAAGATATTCCAGATTTAAGATGATTATCGCTAATGACCAAGATCTAGAATGCATTTAATAACACTAAGGGACTTCAAATTTAAATCTTAATTTTTCCTTAGGCAATAACTAAAGGAGTAAAACAAATCAATGAGTTAAAAAAAATCGAAATTTTTAATGGGCCATAGGCCACATTAAAAATTTTAATGTTTAGGTGAAAACCCCTTAATTTATTTCATTTTAAATCCTTAGTCACAAATTTTTTTTTTTTTGAAAATTTTTAATGTTTAGGATTTTTTAATTTTTTTAAATTTTAGATTTTTAAGAATTTTGTAAATAGAATAAAAAATGAACAAAGTAAAATCAAATCGAAATTATATTTTTTAAACTTTTAATTTTTTAAAGAACCGACCTAAACTATATATATGAAACCGGACTAAAAGATGTCTAACACTAAATCGAAAATCAAATGAAACTAAAAAAATTATGAATATGCTAACCTAACTAAACCCATACAAAATAAAAAAAAGGGTCAAAATTTTTTGTTGTTGTTCTGCAGGTCGACGGCAGTGGAGGGCGGAGGATCGACGGCTGTGTGGAGAGAAAGAGAATGACGGAGGAGACTGCAGGTTGCTGGATTGACGCAAGTGGTAGCACTCAAGATGCAGTTTCGAATGGGGAATAGCAACGATGAGGGTTAAGCACGCAGCGTGAGGGGTGAGGGATTTGTTTTGCATGACGCATGGAGAGAAGACAGCGAAAAGCACTGTGAGGGAGCTAGAACAAGCAGCGAGGATAGAAGGGAGCGGATAGGAAATGGTCTGCGGGTTCGATGGCAGCAAATTTTGTTTTTGTTTTGCAGGTGAATGAATGAATGCAGAGGGTAAAGGAGCCAACAAAGGAGAAATATAAACGTTGCAGGTTAAGGAGCTTGAGGTATGGCAGCGGACTTCGATTTTCTTGCAGGTTTCGGATAGCTGAAAGCTGACAGCGAGGGTCTAGAAGAACAATTCTACGACGAAGGGAACTTCTAGCTGTTGATGGAGTGTACATGCGCAGATATGGAGAGGATAAGGAAGTGGGAGAAATGGAGCAGCGATGACAGCCAAGGTTTGATGAGGAAAACGCAAAGAGAGATGGTAGCAAAGCTAGGGTTTGCAAATTCGAAGAGAATGCAGGCAACAACAAAAGGCTATGAGCCTTAAAAAAAATCGAAGTTTCTTCAGCAAGACTGCAGAACAAAAACCCAAGGTAGCAGACAGAAAGAAAAATGGTGCCGAGTAAAACCCAGAAATTCCCAAATTTAAGATGTTATATCTCTATTTAAAATTTACCAGTGAAATTATCCAGATCTAAATTTTTTTTTTATGGAATCCACTTGCTTCAGATTTGTTAATGAAACCTTCACGAAAATTTCCAGATCTGAAAATAAATAAATTTAAACCTTTGTATTGTGAAATTTGGATATGATCCCTGCCAAAATGGTGTTGATGGACCCCAGAGATCCAGATCTTACCCTCCAGGGCCTAGATCTGGACTCTGCACAGCTTTCAGCTTCAAATTTGTAGTTGCAGGACAACAAGAAACACCCAAACGATATATACAATGACCCAAAAAACTAAAACCCAAAAAACCCAAGTCAGAAAACTGAAGAAAATTACATATCTATGTACATAAATGGCAGATCTAGGGAGTGTGAGTCCGACTCTGCTCCTAGATCTGATAATCTGAAGCTCTCAACAGCCAGATCTAACGATTTAGTACAGAAAAAATTAAATTTTTTGAATTTTAAAGGAGGTACTGAGCTCAAAACCCTTCATGCATCACCCATAAAAAAATATGTTATGATAAGCCCGGGATCAAATTCAAGCTAGGCTCTTCAGAAAACACGGATCGGGAATTGGCTGGTTCAATCGAGAACTTCCCCGAACACCCAATGATCTAAAAAATCAAGACTTTCCTGCAAAACTCAATTCCTCACCCCTCACATTGCGTGCTTAACCCTCATTGTTGCCATTCCCCATTCGAAACCGCATCCTGTGTGTTACCACCTACGTCAATCCAGCAACCTGCAGTCTCCTTCATCGTTCTCCTTCTCTCCACGCAGCCTTCGATCCTCCATCCTCCACTGTCGTCGACCTGCAGAACAACAACAAAACATTTCGACCCTTTTTTTAATTTTGTATGGGTTTAGTTAGGTTAGCATATTCATAATTTTTTTAGTTTCATTTGATTTTCGATTTAGGGTTAGACATCTTTTAGTCCGGTTTCATTTATTTAGTTTAGGTCAATTCTTTAAAAAATTAAAATTTTAAAAATATAATTTGATTTGTTTTCGATTTGATTTTACTTTTGTTCATTTTTTTTATTTACAAAATCCTTAAAAATCTAAAAATTAAAAAAATTAAAACATTAAAAATCAAATTAAAAAATCCTAAACATTAAAAAAATTCTAAAAAAAATTAAAATTGGGACTAAGGATTTAAAATGAAATAAATTAAAGGGTTTTCACCTAAACATTAAAAATTTTAATGTGACCTATGGCCCATTAAAAATTTTGAATTTTTTTTAACCGGATGATTTGTTTTACTCCTTTAGTTATTGCCTAAGGAACAGTTAAGATTTAAATTTGAAGTCCCTTAGTGTTACTAAATGCACTTTTATGATTTTCCTGTGGTCAAAGTACAATAAATGTTTTAAGTTATATTGACTGTTGGAGAAAATTAATTAATTCTAGATCTTGGTCATTAATGATAACCATCTTAAATCTAGAATATCTTGCGTGATACAGTTTTGGGCATTTATATCGATTATTCATAATTGTCATTATTCGTCACATATTTGTAAAATGTTATGGATAACTTGTTTTACTTTATCTAATATTAATTTAGCATAAAGGCACTAGTCTATAACTGTTTCTATCTTATGGTCGTGTCTTGTTTACGTTGGTGTTTAATCTATTCACCTGAATTAATCGAGATTCATTTAGTTTCATCAGGTTGTCCATCATTAAAATCTCCTAGAGCCCGTGATCTATAGGATTTCTCGTCCATTTACCTTAGGAACTAACCCCTTGACTTGTCTAGGAGAGTCTAAACAGAGTGAGTAAGGATCAAGAGTGACAACCCTTACTCTGAGCGTTGTCGCGGTGCCTAGACACTTTGTGCAACAACAGGTTTTATTATTAAGCAGTAGTAATTCTGAGTACAATTCGTTGGATTCCAACTAGTTATTTGATACATAGAGAAATTGGGCAAAACAAATAGTGAGATGATCTCACCTTGTCACTAGAAGAACCGACTCTGATCTCGCTGGAAATGAGACTCTATGTTCCTTCTGCGTCATCCTCTGCGGCAATCCCACACAGTCTTTGCGTCACCTCTGCTGGGATTGTGCTGCCACTCCTTCTGATCCTATGTTGGCTGGAAACTTCAACTCTCAACCTCCCAGTCTCACACCCCGTCTTCCGGCTTCTAAAACTTGATTTCCTCAGCAGGAATTTGATCTCCCTCTTAGGCTTTGCGCTGCCACAACGTAGCTTTGCGAGGCCCAACGTCAGCCTCTCTGGACGTTGTTCTGCCCTCTCTACCTTGTACTCTTCAGCCTAGGAAAACTTCCCTCCGGATACTATCCTTGCCCCTCACTGCAAAAGATCACTTCGAATTTCTCTTCCAACAACTATTGTGCTTCAGAAATTTTATCTTCTGATCTCCATTAGATGTGTTTTCCAAATGCCCATCAAGCCTATTCTTATAATCTTCTAGTTGAGTAACCAATGGCCTAGATTAGATCCTAATTAATGACTTAGATCATTTTGGCTCGATCCTCGTCTTCTTTTAGAAGTTTCACCAACAATTAGATTAATACCCTTTAATTATTTTAATTTCCTAAGTTTAGACTTAGGCACCCATTAAAAATAATTAATTATTTTAATAAAACTGTCTCCGGGTGGAATTTCCCAAAACGATTTCTGGGTATTGTGGAATACACATGTCCTAGACTCCTAGCCTCCCTGCAAATTTTGAGGCTAAGAGAAAATTCGATGCTACCACAAATCAAGACTTAATGCATCCTGCTAAAGCATCACCCTTCTCTGTAACATCTCCCTCTGTGTCATTGATGTCTGACATCACTGCCCACCAACTACTGCACAAATGTTGCATCCTTGTTGCTGTTGACTCTGCTGGTTGTTGCCAACTGCATCTACACTAAAACTCTGCTCCAACTGCTATTGCTGCCTTCTGCAACAACTGCAACGAAAAAAACATCCAAAATACTAAACCAACTGTGTTCAATATGATGCATCCGTCTTCCAAGTTCTAACCGCTGCTAGCCTTTGTGTTGTCACTGAAGTCCCTACGTCGCTGTTGACTCTGCTTTGTGCCAACTGCACTGCTGCCATCACTAGATCTGCGCTACTTAGTATCTGACTGCTACTAGCCACTATATCTGTCACTCTGGCACCTGACTGCACCACCTGACACTGGTCCATAATGCCACTATTGACTATGGGCTCTCGTAACAAGGTCTTGATCCAAGAGGTGGACTCCTCAAGGATCCTGCCCATCTGCAGTTCTTTCAAACTACAATTCTATATCACCCCACCTCTGGTCAATCATGGCAAACTTCTCCTCCTCGATCTGTGTGGATGCATCCTTCGGATCATGCTTCTTGTCCTTGCCCTTTTTCTTGAAAGTTTTGATTTTTGGGGTACCATCGGAGGTGCTCTAGATCTGAAATTTTGTGGAGGGGCTAGAAAACATGAAATCTCCAAGACCCAGAAATCGTTTGGTGAAATTATACACGATTTGTATTTTATTAAAATAACTAATATTTTTAATGGGGTTCCTAAGTCTAAACTTAGGAAATTTAAAATATTATTGGGTATTAATGAAAACATGGGTGAAAAGCTTCTAAGAGACGAGGATCAAGTCTAATTTAATCTTAGCCATTGATTAGAGATTAGATCAGGGCCACTGATTTTTCAACAGGAAAAGTATAAAGGAAGGCTTGGGGTCAGTTGGAGGACACACACAGTGAGAGCAACACTTGAGCTAAGTCAAAATTCTAGGGCGTGGTTTGCTGAGAATTTCGAAGTGAGCTTATAGTGCAGAGAAGGGCAGTTTGGCAGAGGGACTTCAATCCAAGGCCGAGAATACATAGTAAAGTGTTGGAATTTCTAAGTCTAACTGTTAGAAACCCTTCATGTACTTTTCTGATTTATTTTTGCCTACTTGTTCTGATTAATTAACAAGTTATTTACCATGTAAACACTGAAAATAAATAAAAGTACATGCTCAACACATTACAAATCATGAACTGAAGAAAGCAAAACAAGCACACAAGTGACACCATTATTTTTGTACCAATGTCCTCGAAAAAACCCAATGCGGGAAAACCAGTGTAGCTATTTGAGGGTTTGTATTATTAAGCAGTTTCATAATACAATCTGGGTGCGAAAACCGGCTCATCCAACATAGAATAACCTCGGTAGTAGTACCTCTCCTTCGAAGACAGATATTCCGACTGAAACCCCAGATAAACACTCTTACAGCTCCCAGTTCCAATCTGCCCCACAAAAACCCCAGCGTCAGCCTCTAGGGACTACGTCAGCCCTTTCTGGCCCATCGTCAGCCCAAGAAACCCTACGTCAACCTCTGGAGGCACTGCGTCAACCTCTAGAACCTCTGTGTCACCCACACTAACTCTCTGAGGCGCTGCACAACACTTGGCTACCTCTGCGTGGGCCTTCACTGGCTCTGCGTGGACTCTGGTTGGCTCTGCGTCCCTCTCTCCCAGCTTCTGCGCTGATTCTCCCGGTACCTTCTCTGCCTCTCTCCTTCTATATTCACTGCCCCTCAACTGCAACTATGATCACTCTTTCGACTTCCTCATCAAACCCTGCCCCAAAAAATCAAAATCTTGATCAACTCGGTGTGTTCTCCAAGTGACCCTAAAGCCTCCTTTTATACTTTTCTCGTTGACAATTCAACGGTCGAGATTAAGTCCCTAATTAACGGCTAAGATCAACTCTGGCTTGATCCATGACTTTTGGACCCTTCTAACACAGTTTTATATTAATTCACATTAATATTTTATTTTCCCTAAGTTTAGACTTAGGGACTCCATCAAAAATATTAATTATTTTAATATCTTGCAAATTGTTTAGAATCTGCCCAAACCATTTCTAGGTATTGGAGATCTCATGTGCTTTAGCCTCTCCGCCAATTTTCGTGGCTAGAGCACATCCAATGCTACCCCAAATCAACACAAAGAGGCAACACAACACTAGGGAGAGAACACAACTCCAGAAGGGTGACGCAGAGGCTAGAGGAACTAATGCATTCACTTAGAGGCAGTGCTGGGTTTCTATGAGGCAGATCGAGCAGTAGTTCACCAGATCGATTTCCGAGCCACAAAGGCTCACTAGGAGGGTAACACAACTCCTAGAGGAGGTGACGTAGTTCCAGTGCAGAGCTGGAAGCAGCCATCGCTGCACAACACTAGGGACAATGCAATCATCTGTGGCGTTTGTTCATCAAATTACTGGATTCACCAAAATATCTGTCTCTGAATAGAGGTACTTCTACCGGGTTTATTCTCTGTTGGGTGAGCCAAATTTGGCACCCTAGTTGTATTCAGAAATCTGCTTAATAATAAAACCTTCATATTTGTTGCACCGTTTTCCTGCATTGGGTTTTTCTGGGGATGTGTAGTCCAAAAAAAAGTGCGTCCTTTGTGTGGTTGTCTCATTTATTTTTCAGTACTTGATCTGTGTATTGGTGTAGGTTGCAGTGTATTTGCATTAATATTTTCTAAATAATTCTGAAAATAACTTGTTAAACTGAAGAACACAAGTAGGTAATGCAAATCAGTTTACTGCAATAGGATTTCTGGTTTGTTAGATTCAGAAATTTTCATAGAGAGGACACTATGTAGCGTAATGACCAAGTTCGCCACACCGGAAGCACTTGATCTTCGAAATACCTTTCTTCCACTTCTGCCGCTCCTGCTACCCCTTAAATGCGAGGGCTGCATTGCCATCCTCCTCCTTTGGCTTTGTCCCATAACTGCTGCTGCTACTATCAAGTTTGCGCTTGACTAAGTCTCTCCTCATCTCTTCCTGCTAAAGAACAGCCCACATCCCTTCCCAATCTGGCAATCTTTCTCTACCCAAGATGCTCTGGACAAACACTTGTCATTCTTCTGGACCCCACAGCTGCCAACTCGTCTCAGGTTTCCTAAAGCTTTGCAAGGATGCAGAGGAAAGGCTTCTCCTCAATGTTCTGCGCTGGTCCTGGAAATTTTGCAACTGTTGGTTGAAAGAAACCCCTGTTTGAACCTCCAAAGTGCTCAGAAAATTCTGGAAAATTAATCTTGAGCTCTCCACCAAAAACCCAGGAAAACCCAGAAAGGGTTTGGCCTATCTCCAAGACAAAGTCAAACCCACAAAATGGTGCAAATTCCTCAGCTAAATAGCAATTTGCCCTACTATAAGAATTAGGATTTCAGGTCTAAATATCACCTGAAAAATTCTATAAAATTAGCCATAGACTCCTCTCAATAAACTCACAAAAACCCAGAAAGGGTTTTGGTTGAATCCACCAATCCCTGGTGACCCCCAATAAGTGAAAATGGCCCAATTTGGCCAAAAAACGCCCCACAATACTAATACTGCTAAATTAAGCCCAAATCCACCACTAGAAATCTCTCCCAACTTTGGCTAAATTCTCCCCTGAGGAATACCTCCAATCTCTGACCTTTATCTCTCCTCAACCTCTATTCCTCCAACCCCTGTGCACTTCCAGAAATGTAGAATTTCGGCCCAAAGAATTCTCTCAACTTAGCCCTGCTAATCACCACAAAATCTCCGGCTAAATTAGGGGAAACCCCTGCAAATCCTTCAGTGTTCTACTTCTTCATAGTTGATTTCCCCACAAACAATTTGAACCACTTCAGCACCCTAGAAGAGAAACGTACCAGCTGAAATAACTTGCAAATATGCCCAATGGAAACTCTGAATTGAACTCCCCAATTTGCCTCACTAGGGAGACACTCATAGCTCTCCAAAATGACGGTGGAATTCCCACTCAGAAATTCCTTGTGCTGAATAGCACAGTTGTCTTGGCTAAGCAGGTCAAGAGAACTAATGTTGAATTGTCAAATGATCAAAGATACCAAATGGAAGCCTCCAAGCTCTATTTATAATTGTTAGTCCTCTCCCTTGGTGGTCCCCACCTTCCACTAATAAAATATTACTTTGCTGCCATTCTTCATTAAAATAATAATTTCCACTTTTCTCCCAGAAAATAATATTTTCTCCTTTTTATTTAATATCACCAAAAATTGGCAAAACTCCTTAGTGGATTATACACTCACAAAAAATGGGAACATGACAGTCCTCCCCACGAAATACTGTGTCCTCAAGCAATATCCTGCTGCTCCAAATGTTGGCCTAGCCAATGCCAGGGTCCCAAATGTACCACTGGACCACTCCTCATTGTTGAACATCCTACCATACTAGTGACGATCCCCATGTCAACAAGGAATCACTAGATTCCAATGGAATATCTGAATGATCTCCCCCTGTAGAAAGCAACTCACCCCTGAGGGTAGATGAACCGCCAAATCCTGTTCTACCCGGATTCTATGCTAGTCTCAGAAGGGTGCCACCATGTTGACACTACACCACTTTGACTATGACAAACTTCCCGTCATGCTTAGACTATATCCTCCCCTCCCGAAACCTAATGGTGGGATATCTGTGAAGGCCAAGCTTATCTTGCCCAGGCATCTCCATGATGTCAATGTCTACCCATCCACTGTCAATCTCAATCCTGAGCAGCAACATGATAAATCTAACTCACCATACAATGGAGGTTTCAGCAATCTCCCATGTGTCACACCCAAGCTGAACTAGATCACTCTCTCCCATGAACCTACACATCACAGAATGGAGTGTCCTATCAATCAACTCGATCCCTGGATCCCATAGCTCGACCTGCTGCGGCATAGCTCTAACAACTAATGGAATCTGTCTGTTTCTCGCCCCTAATCCCTGCATGAAACCGACATATAGGCCCCATATATCATGAACTAATCCGATGCATACTAAAATGCCCTATGCCTGCCACTGCGTAGTATCGATGACTGTTGGAAGCCACATGTTCAAAATAACTACCCCCTAAAGGCAACCAATAGATGGGTTTCTGATACTCGCAATTGACTCAGTGTATGCGGACCCATCCCGTTCATGCCAACCATCACCACTAACTCTGCCATTCGCCCTCTCGATAATGTGCCAATACAATTCTAGAGGTCAGACACATACTGGAAAGTTGCCTCAGTCGTACACGATGTCCTCTGCTGATGCATGGTCCTGACATGCCCTATGGAAAGAGTGACACATGTCTCCCTTGTGACCTGCTCCCCAGGCATAGGCTCACTAATGAACGATATGCCACTCCTGCAAATGATCACCTCATCCCCCAACCTGTGGTTGTCAACTCATGCACCGACCTAATGCCACCACTGAGAAGTCTCTCCCCTAGTGCGTTGAGTGTCATCCCAATATCTCGGGTGAGCTCCCTGTCCCCAGCTCCTCACACCCAGAGTGTCAAAGGACAACAACCAAATCATCTGTGCCTGTAAGTGATGTATAAGAGGGACAGGCATATGAATCCCCATGGATACCATCAAGTATCGCTCATCTGCATCCCTATCGATCTTGGGTGAACTACACCCAAAGGTATGCCCGGTGTCTCTGTCCATAAGTCTCCTTGGAGGCAACCCTCCAAGACCTCGCTCTGCAGCACCATATGCCCCTACATCCCGCCAAGTATCCCGGTAGCCCTTGACCTGGCACTATATCCTACAGCCTATCCCCTTACACCACTGGATACCCCGTGCTACTGTTGTACCATCCTGTACCATCTTGTATCCTGCCTGTGTCACTATCCCTGGCTCTGCCCATGTGTACTTGATGCGATGTGAGTCGCTCAATGCAAAACAACATGCTACATCAAACAACCACGCATCTCCATGCTCCTCTGCAGGCCACTGCTCATCATTGCATACCTCTATACAACATTGGATGTTAGGTTCTAAAATTCGATCTACATGCATCAGGTCGCATCCCTCTGCAAAAGACTGGACTCTACGGCATATCCTTGTGCACCCCTGGGTACCACTGCCTACTGTCTTACCACCCTGTATCATATGCCATCCTGCATGTGCCAACGCATCCACCACTCTACTAGTAATCCCTCCATGATGTGGGCTACATCTCCCCATCTGCCTTGAAAGACCTAAGTGATCTGACTCCTCACATGCCAACAGGAATGACACTATTGTGCCTATCCTCAGTAGCTCCAGTGTCCAATATACCAATGAGAGAGCACAATCTCCATGTAATGCCCTGTCCAGTGGTCTGCCGATGCCACCTCCTCCTACCTGCTCTTGCCAAAGTAGACTAATCACCCTGTGACTCCATGCACAATCAATATGCCAAGACAACTCATGAAATTGGTCTGCTCCCCTGTCAAACCATCTTGTCACTAGTGTTGTCCCAGGCTTTGATGGAGACCTGAAAATGTGTGTGCGCCCAAACGTCGGATCCATCACACAACTACTAACATCACCTAGTGAATCTATGATGTGATGGGAAATCCCACCTGGATCCCTACAATACTCTAGCATTCGAGTCCCTATGGTAATCCATGGCCTTTACTGAAATGTGGCCATGGATGTATCTAACTGTCTAGCTTGCTCCATCGGGTACCAACTCAATACCTCTCGCAACCCAATCCCAAAGGAAGGATTGAATGTACAATCCCCTATGGAAGAAACAAGCCCTCCAAGCTGATGCAGGTCATACTTAGCTCATGTCACTTAGTCTTGCTAACATGACCATCCCGTACGGTATGTCTAGACAATGTTGCCTCCCTCAATCCAATGCATAAGGGTGGGCTAATAATGTTGTAGATCCCGTCAATGTGCCTCTGAAACGAACTATGTTGAAGTCCCAACGTGCAGTCTCTATGCCACCCCTAATCAGTGGCTAGCCCAAAGGATGGTTGCACATCCTCCTCCATCATGGACTCAACATGAGCCTCCAACTGCTCCTCCATAGACAATCCAAAATGCAAGACATGCTCGCAAATCAGCTACAGGTGACTGTCGTCCGGTAACTCTGGCATAGATCTAGATGCCTCTATACCTATCGGCTCCTCATCAATGGTGGAGATATCTACTGGCACCTCATCAACCTGTGGTGCGCTACTATCACCTAAGTACTCAGTCACAACCTTGGATACCTCAACAATGGATGCCACCTCTTCAATGGTGGACACCTCCATGTCCCTTGGCACCTCGTCAATGCAAGGCCCTATGGGCGTGTACTCTACTCTCTCCCCCAAGGTGTCAGCCAGAGCTATCAAAGGAATCTCCAGCAAGGGTGACTCCTGCATCACACTGGACACATCGACATGCTTCTCACGCTCTAATGTGCCCAAAACAACCTCCTTCTCAGGATCCTTATATCTAAAGCCAGGTTTCCACCAGCAAAAGGGCCCCCTGGTCTCACCCTCTAAATGTCCCTATCCTGTCTACTCCTTTTGAGGAGATCTGATATCCTAATTTTGTCGACTTTCCCCACACAATGTAAATGGTTGCACCCCCACGACCTGCGCACCACTAGTGTCTCTGCTATAAGGATGAGAATGGATTTGTTCTGACACCTTCCTCAACTGGGCCAATCTCTCATCGTTCCAACGAATTCCACCCCAGAATTCCTGCATATTAAATCTTCTTTGAGCCATAAGTTATCTATGGTTTAACCCGTCACTGTGCACACATGCTCAAATCTTCCATGATCTAGATGGCTATGCCATAGTTGGCCAAGATCATGGCTCTGATAAAACTGTAATGTTCCAAAAAGGAAATAATAGTGATAAACAAACAAAATACCATACAATACCGAAATATTTAAACAACAATCAAACACCCACAATTTATACTGAAACTACACCAAAATTCAGCCATTTTATTATATATGGAGAAGAGTACAATGCATGAAATGTGTGCACCTGGGCTTGCCAAAGCAAGCTAAACAATCCCAGATGATAAAGATGCTACCCAGATGCAGAGGAAAGGCTTCTCCTCAATGTTCTGTGCTGGCCCTAGAAATTCTGCAACTCTTGGCTGAAAGAAACCCTTGTTTGAGCCTCCAAAGTGCTCAGAAAATTATGCCAAATTACTCTTGAGCTCTCCACGAAAAACCCAGAAAAACTCAGAAAGGGTTTGGCCTATCTCCAAGCCAAAGTTGAACACACAAAATGGTGCAAATTCCTCAAATAACTAGCAATTCGCCCTACTATAAGAATTAGGATTTCAGGTCTGAATATCGCTTGAAAAATTCTGTAAAATTAGCCATAGACTCCTCTCAATAAACCCACAAAAACCCAGAAAGGGTTTTGGTTGAATCCACCAATCCATGGTGACCCCCAATAAGTGCAAATTGCCCAATTTGACCAGAAAACTCTCCACAAAACTAATACTGCTAAATTAAGCCCAAATCCACCACTGGAAATCTCTCCCAACTTTGGCTAAATTCTCCCTTGAGGTGTTGTCGCGCGGATTGGCACGGCAACGCTCAGACCGGGGGCTGTCACTCTGATCCCCGATCCCTCCGTTTAAGCCTGTCTCCCGCGGCTAAGGGGGTTAGACCCTGAGAGATGATGAAGACCAACTGTCGACCAGTTGGTTGGGAGAGACGAGACACGATTAGGATAAGCACTAAAATGATTTGACTAATTAGCAGACCAGTGCCTTGAGAGATCATTATTAAGATGATTACTTGTTAAATGATATAGAAACGTGAAACGTGAACAACAATCATTTGTCATCAGCTAGATATCATATTTGTATCTCGATTTGAAACTTCAGATCTCAGCGTAAAAGCTATAACATGAAAACAACTGAACCTGGCAACAAGAATAATTTTTTATTTTTTATATTTTTCATGATGAAGACAAATGCTTTAAATGAAAGGAGAAAATTTGTTTTGACTTTTCAAAATAGAAACTGAGCTAAGGATCAAGATACTTCCCTCTTGGGTAAATCTCTTTTTGGTGTCTTAAGAGCTTGATGGCTTGAATAGCATGTGGGACCCTTGGTGTCCTTGGAGGTGACTATTCCCGCCGAAGAAGTCCTCGCCCTCCAA
>APFE030659739.1:36722-84555 GCA_000404065.3 Pinus taeda
TTGTTCACGTTTCACGTTTCTATATCATTTAACAAGTAATCATCTTAATAATGATCTCTCAAGGCACTGGTCTGCTAATTAGTCAAATCATTTTAGTGCTTATCCTGATCGTGTCTCGTGTCTCCCAACCAACTGGTCGACAGTTGGTCTTCATCATCTCTCAGGGTCTAACCCCCTTAGCCGCGGGAGACAGGCTTAAATGGAGGGATCGAGGATCAAAGTGACAGCCCCCGGTCTGAGCGTTGTCATGCCCATCCGCGCGATAACACCTCCAATCTTTGATCTTTGTCTCTCCTCAACCTCTATTCCTCCAACACCTGTGCATTTCCAGAAATGTAGAATTTCGGCCCCAAGAATTCTCTCAACTCAACCCTACTAATCACCACAAAATCTCAGGCTAAATTAGGGGAAAACCCCTGCAAATCCTTCAGTGTTCTACTTCTTCGTAATTGATCTCCCCACAAGCAATTTGAACCACTTCTGCACCCTGGAAGAAAAATGTACCAATTGAAATAACTTGAAAATATGCTCAATGGAAACTCTGAATTGAGCTCCCCAAATTGCCTCACTAGGGACACTTGTACTTCTCAAAAATGAGGGTGGAATTCCCACTCGGAAATTCCTTGTGCTGAACAACACAGTTGTCTTGGCTAAGCAGCTCAAGAGAACTAATGTTGAATTGTCAAATGATCAAAGATACCAAATGGAGGCCTCTAAGCTCTATTTATATTTGCTAGTCCTCTCCCTTGGTGGTCCCCACCTTCCACTAATAAAATATTTCTTTGCCGCCATTCTTCATTAAAATAATAATTTCCACTTTTCTCCCACATAATAATATTTTTTCCTTTTTACCTAATATCACCAAAAATTGGCAAAACTCCTTAGTGAATTTTGCATTCACAAAAATTTGGAACATTACATAGAGGTAGAGCAGGAGGATATTCCTTCTATCTTTCAGGATGAGGACTCTTATTTGGATGAGTCCATGGAGTCATACGAGGATGCCTCTGGGGAGCATGAGCAGTCATGTGGAGCTGTTGACAACAGGCCAGATCTATATTCCAGTGTGTATGGTGAGCAGTCAATGGACTCTATGGGAGACATTCAGGATGATGAGTCACTAGTGATGATTCAATAGGAGAAACATATGGTGGAGCATGAGTCAGCTGAGGAAGGTGATATGGACAGTATGCATGATGAGCCAATGATGGAGGATGAGCAACCATCCTTGGGGCTAGCCATTGATGAGGAGTAGGAAGATGTACAAACAACTATTAGGGTGGTAGTATTTGCAGACACGTCCTCAGGAGGTGTGAGGGTCTAACGGGATAGTTTTGCATGAGGTTGGTAGACTGGAGGAGCATGGAGTTTCCATCCAGATGAGGGTGGATCTTTTTGAGATGGTGGTGCATCCATCTTTGGGCCGACCCACTGATGAGGTGCAAGTGCTTGCACAGGCAGCGGGCAGAGCTGCAGTACTTTCAAGGAGCAGTGCTCTCCAGGAGTACATAGACAGGGCTTGCAACAGATTTTGGCCACTTATACCCATTACAGGGAGAGAGGCAGGGGTTTCTCGATGGATATTGTTGTTTGACCAGACAGATTTGCATGACTCGGACACAATGCAACACAGTGGACTTGTTCCATTTACAAGTGCCTATACATCCGATCCTTCCCACATAATGGATTGGCGAGAGATCATGACTTGGTACCCTATTGATGGGGTATCATTTTTAGTCAGGAGCATTGTACTACAAGAGCCCTTAGATGTGAGGGATACTACATGCTCCATTTGGCGGCAGGATGGAGGTTGGCCACTCATTAGTATTTCAGCACAACATCACCATGGAGGGATTGACCTTGGTCTATGCCAAGGGTTGGATTGGAGAGAGGTGATGAGTTGGTACGTGGTTGATGGAGCAACATTCATAGAGGAAGCTATAGCACAGTGGGAGCCATAGCACCATGATGCTTGTCCATGGGGGCATTGGGATCCGGGAGGATCTGTTGATGGCAGGTCGAGTCAGAGTTTAGTCTGGGATCTAGGCATTGAGGGATCCGTTCTTGGTTATGTGACACAGAGGTATGGCATCACCCAGTGGTTTGTATGGGACCCAGGTATTGATTCTCAGCTGCACGGGACTACTAGGTTTGCCGATAGATATGGATTGCTTGAGGGCAAGCAATCTTGGGGCGGAGGACTTGTGATGTTCCTTTTTCTGGTGTTCCTTATGGCATGGTTAGGTTGGACCTTTAGAGTTGGGGGTAGGCAGGCCACAGGTGTAGGTTTGTGTCATCGGTAGGCCTAGGGGCTTTTGGTCAGGTTTTAAGGAGTTTTTATGAGGTCCGATGGCATTCGCTTGGTATATTCCATCATCCACACAGTGTTCCTTTCATTCCATTGCATTCCAATAAATTTCAAAAAGCTGAGTTATTAATGGGCCTTACTCAATTATTTACACTAAGGTGGCATTTCGAGAGGAATACTTGGCAAAACACCTTAGTGTAATAGCTCGTTGGAACTAGAACAAGAATATCTACAAGATGGGATAGCTAGAAGTGATTTTCAGTGGCTTGAGGAGGCATGGCAGCCAATTTACCTTTTTTCTACATTAAAAAAGAATATTTAATTAAGGGAAATGTGCTCAATGATTAAAAAAATAATAAAATAGGAGCTTTTAGAGGGGTCCATCAGATCTATAAAGAGATGAGGAGGAGGCCATTAGAGGACATCTTGGATTCGACATTTCTTCTTGTATGAGAGGTTGAGAACCTAGTTCTCTACTTCAGTAGTAGCCCCAGGATGAAAACCCTCAGGTGATTCAATGAGGTTGGGCGAGTACCCACCTTCCCTTGGTGAATTCATCCAGAATTCACAAGAGAGCTTAGCAGTGCAGTTTAGTTCAGTTTGGAGGGACAATAGTGCAGTGCAGCAAATTATCTTGGAGGCCAGCTTTCATCTCAGCTATTTTGGTTGTATGTGCATGTAACCCTAGTTTATCCATTATAATAAAAGCTGAGAAATTTCCTGTTCATTGTGTCATTGGATTGCAGTGTTCTGTTTGTTTTATTTTACATGGCAATCTTCTATTAAATGAATGATAATTTAATGGTGAAATTTGGGTTGATTTTGATTTCTGCAAATTTGGCAAAATATCTCGTTTGGGACATTACATCTCAATCCTTTGCTCGCTGGAAACCTCAGCCCTCTGGCCTCCCAATCTCACACCCCAGCTCTGGCACTAGATCTTGACCATTACCCAGCAAAAATAGAGACTCCCTCTGAAGCTCTGTGCTGCCACAGCGTAGCTCTACGCTGCCTCTGCGTGGCCCAGCGCTGCCTCTCTGGACTAGTCCCTACCCTCTCTGCCTTGCACTCTCCAGTTCAAGAAAACTTCCTTCGGAATATTATCCTTGCCCCTCAATGCAAGAAATCTCCTTGATCACCTTCTTCGACAACTACTACGTTGCTCTCTTGAGAAAATCGATCTTTGATCTCTCACCTGATATATTTTTCAAATGCCCATCAAGCCTCTTCTTATAATCATCTCGTTGATCAATCAATGGTTCAGATTAGATTCTAATCAATGGCTCAGATCGTTTTGGCTTGATCCTCGTCTTCTTCTAGAAGTTTCACCCTCAGTGTAATTAATACTCTTTAATTATTTTAATTTCCTAAGTTTAGACTTAGGCATCCGCAAATAATAATTAATTATTTTAATAAAACTATCTTCGGGTGAAATTTCCCAAAATGATTTCTGGGTATTCTGGAATACATGCGTCCTAGCCTCCCTACAAATTTTGAGGCTTAGAGCATATCTGATGCTACCAAAAATCAACAATAACCCAAGGGACACGTCCTTTCACTGGCCTGGGCCAACTTGATTAATAAAATAAAGTTTTTATAATTTTTCTAAGCCAACTAGCCAACTTGAAGACCATTTAGCAAAGCGGGAATACCTCCAGATGCTACAGAAAAATCAATAGCTTGACCTCTCTAAGGGATATGAATTGCCTTGCTATCACTGGTTGAGCCTTGTACCTAAGTAGAGCCATCCTTTAAGAGCTTGTTGTGTCACCTTAAAACTTCTAAACCTAGAATATCTCTTATAGGTGTCCTATCTACCGGGAATCCTCCCATTGGTGTAGGTCCATAAACAGCAGGGGATAGTGGCTGTGGTGACAATGGGCCACACCTCATTATTGTCACTTGGTTTAGCGCTTGCCTTGTAGAGCACCCTTCTACAAGAGCTGCTAGATTCCACTGTTAAGTTGATTTGGTTGTGGAGCTCAGCATAAAGTCCCTTCACTTAGTAAAACTTGGGATATCTTGTTTACCAAGTTAGGGCCGTTGTAGGGCACATCACCCTCGCTTCCTATAGCCCCTAATCTTTCTAGAAGAATAGCCCTTTGAAGTTGTGTGCATGACCCCATAGCCCAACAAATAAAGGCACTGATCTTCCCTTTCATCCACCACCCAAAATAAAATTCTCCAAAAAATCATTTATCTTTTCTGAGCTCCCTCTTGTTCCCACTCTATACTACATGCGTTGAGCATAGTTAACAATAAGTAAGCCCCCCTAGGCTAGCATTCAGCTAGTCTAAAGTGAGAAAGGCAAGGCTACTAAGGTGACAGTGGGTAGCTTGCCTAAGTTACCATTGGGGTTTCACAATGTGTGGTTGGGGACTTCTGTATCAAGTGTGAAACTGGGTGGTAGCAGAGCTAACATACAATTTATGGTAAACAACAACAAATTCACATAACTTGGGGCTTAAAATTTAACAGGCTAACCTGCCACCTCTTTCAGTGCTTGAGAGATTGTTGTTTTTTAGTTAATTGTCAAAACCAAAACATTGAATAATGCAACAGAAATACGTGTGGAACACCAGCAGCCAGAACTCAACTCAAATATTTTTTTTACATTAGATATCCTCAATTCAGTATGCATAGCAATGTTGTAATATTTTGTCTATCTTTACTTTATCTGGTTTTTTCATTCACAGAAAATAGCATTAGCTCTGAGATCAGCCAGTGTGGATCTTCCAAGCCATAAACAGAACATAGGCACCTAGAAAGCAAAAAGGTACATTTTGAGCCATGAGACTAATGAAACTTAAAATCAGGAAAGAAGATAATCAGAGAATAGTAACAAAAATTATAAATTCCCTTCCGTCACTGTAGCTACAGTCCATAATATGCAATTCTATTCAGGGTAAGGTCAAATATAGATATAAAAAAAATTGAAGAGTTTCAAACCAGGGAGTTGGAACTTGGAAACACATATTAAATGAATAATTGACATCGATTATTAATATTTTGGGATATTTCTCCAGAATGAATCCAAAAAACTCCTGAAATATATAGGACTTGACTAAACAAAATAAGCAATGGATATGCTGGTTTGTTCCTTACACTTTCTCGAAAGTGCTGGGAATAGTTGGCACAATCTCAACATTTGCTTGAGGTTTATATGAGACACTATTATCCACATGTCCAAATTCTGTCAGGTATTTTTTCTTCTCTTCAGGAGATGGCCAATATTCCAACCCTCTTCGTTTCGTTATCCAGAGGCATTTACCAGCCTTTGTCTCATCTTCTATAAGCTCAAAAGCACCTGCAATGACCAGTATACACTAAATTAGTCAAATGTTGAAATTACATGTTGCCCTTAAAGACCCATCATAAGTTGGTTTAAATCAAAGAACTTCCAAATTCATTGTCATAATTCATTTTGCAGCTCTCAAGGATACAACTGGTATACAGACCCTGACCTACTAAAAATTATGTTAAGGATGATGAAAAATGGTAGCTGCGGTCAGTATCTTCATTAGCAAAATCAAAAGAGAAAAATTTGAATTTATAATTGTTGGTTTATTACCCCACAAATGCTCAAGTCAGCCTGCCCAAGAGACAGGTCTTTTCACCTGGATGAATAACTATAAATAGAGCCTATTTGCTCTCCTCCAAGGACCAAGACACACTTTGGATCTCTTATTGTAGCTCTGTGGAACACTTCGGATCTGAGGCATATATCTGCTGTGGTAAAGCAAGTTCTGTGGCATCTAATCTCAGTTACATGAGAGAGTTCTGTGGCATCTAATCTCTGTAACATATACGAGTTCTGTGGCATCTAGTCTCTGTAACATATACATGTTCTGTGGCATCATATTTCTGTGACTTACGTGAACTCTGTGGCATCATATTCCTGTTTGGGTTAGTGACCAGCACACTTTCCAAATCAGTTCAATTTATGTGGTTGGTTGTTGGGAAAGATGCTGCAGGAGAAACTCTTTAATGCAGGAGATAAACTTAGACAACTGTATCCATCAGGAAATGTCCTTCTTAAAACATTCACACATGGTGGAGAAGCAACCTTAGCTAATTCAAGCAACAATGGTTCCAGTAGTCACTTTCATGGGTGAACACAGGTTGTTGAGGCATAAAAATAAGGAAGTAATGGTTGCTGTTACTCATTGCTTGAGTAAAATTATGAGGGTTACAGCTCTTGAAATTCCTTATGAGGAGGATAAAATGAGGGAGATCTCGCAATTAATCATTGAAAATTTTGAAGGGTTAGGTGGCATCAGAAATCCCTCATTTGATAAAAGGGCTTGTTGTCGCACAAAATGTCTAGGACTCTAGGCACCACGACAACGGCTCAGATCGGGGGCTGTCACCTTGATCTCCAATCTCTATGTTTAAGTTGTCTCCCTACAGCAGGCTAAGGGCGGTAGACCCTTTGGAAAAATGGAATGAAGAAGAACTAGTTGGGAACCAACCAGTTCGGGAGACACAGTGAAGCGATCAAGTACTTGATTAAGATTTAGCAAGACCTATAGGATTTGATTAGATTTTAGACAATTGATACTAGTGCCTTATGGAGTCAACAATCTTGCTAAGGAAATTAAGACCAAGTAATCAATTAGCAATTGTTGCTTAGCTGAATGACTATCTTATATGAAATGCAGATCCTAAAACTAATGTGAGATGCAAGAATCTTGGTTAATTTTAGTTAAATGGCTACTTAAATGTGAATTATTCGATCCTTTCTGTGTTGAGCCCGATTTCATAGTAATTAGCAGAGAGAAGATAAGGTGAAGCACACTAAGGTGTGATTAACGATACCTCTCCTGAAAATCTAACATACCTGGTGCCTCCAACGCTGCAGAGAGTTGTGGCTCTGACAACTGCAAAGTCACCATTTTAAGTACTATTAAAAGCAGGCTTCTCAAGCAAAGACGGATGGATATCTATCTCTCTATCGACCAAGCTTATGCTTGGAAGTAAATTTTATTTATGCAAAACTAACTTATATGCGAATACACTAGATGATGGGATGAAGTTAGACTCGAGGATCAAAAAACACTTGTGTCGCAAAGGCCCTCAATCACCAAAATGTTCGCTTTATTGGATGAAGACTGAAAAATAAACAACTGAAAATATTATAATTAAACCACGGGCTTATTTTAAATCTTTCTGATACAATTATAGCTCAAAGAGAACAAAAACTTCTTTGCAATTTAATATCAATGTCAATAGATGTTCACAAATACTCAGCTTAGGAAACAACGATATGCGATCTATTATAATCCCACGACAAAGCACTTTAACAATTACTTGAAAACATTCACAATATATCTAACATGTAACACACATCAAATAATTCAAGCAATGATGATCAATTTCAATAGATGCAAGATATTCTAGCAATTAAATTTCTAGAGATCCAAATACTTTAAAACACCATGAAATTTAAGTGTTAATCAATTCCAATCCTAGAATTAAAATGATTTACGCCTAGTGACCCAAATCTAGGAAAATTTACCACTTTCCTATAGTTAACTTTTAGATATAAAAAACTTAAGTGCATTTAATTATAGAGAAATAAAAAATGTCAATACCACTTAGAATTTTACCCTTAACACACAAAAGAACACCAAGAAGAAACTAAAGATTGACAAATTTAATTAGTCCTTACGAAAATTTTTGGATGTGCCAAATTCTATGAAGCAAGACTTAATGCGGTAAATGATCAATGTGACCAAAATAAATCAGACTTTTTTTTAATAATTAAAAAAAAAATGATGGGCTAGAGGCCACATGAAAAATTTAAAAATCTTTTTATGTGAAAATTTAATTTGGATTTAAATTTTTAGTCACATAGAATGAAATTTCTTTTAGTTTTTTATAATTTTAGAAGTTTTTTGTTAAATTTTAGGATTTTAATTTCTTTTAGATTTTTTAAATTTTAATATAAAAAATCGAAGTCAAAATCATAAAAAAAAAAAGTGAAAACAAAAGTAAATTTCAAAAATAAAAAGAAAAATCGAAAAACATAAACCAATAAATCAAAATTCAAAATCTTTATTTGTTTTTATATGTTTTAGATTTTTAAAAAAAGAAAAGAAAACTAAACTAAACTAAATCAAAACAAATTAAAATCATGAAATGAAAATACATCTAACCCTAATCTAATCCTACGAATATACAAAGATAAAGAAGAAAATCCAAATTTAAATCGAAATATTTGCAGGTCCAAGGGCGTTCGACGGTGGAAAGGAGCAAGGAGTAGAAGCTTGATGGGAGAGAGCACGCGGGAGACTGAGGAGCGAAGGAGATCACGTGGAGAGGGAGCATTTTATGCAACAGGAGAGATGCATGGACAGTGAGGAGGATGTTGGTCGAAGAGTAGGCAGATTCATGGAAAGAGCTGCGAGGAGAGGAGGGGTAGGCAGTACGAGGAGAAATACGAGAAGAAAAAGATGTGGGAGGACAGTGAGGGTAGGTGAGGGCGAGGTTTAGCAAGGTGAGTTGAGAGCGAAAAGGCAAGGGTAGAGGGAGATTGCAGTGAGGGATGGATGTGCGGATTAGGGTCCGCGGATTTTGTTTTGCAGGTATGCGAATGGGCAACGAATAGAGAAGATCTGAAGATCGCGGAAAGGAAAGAATGGAGCTGCGATGGTGGAGGATGGAGATGCAACAAGAAGAAGCTATGACAGTAGCGTGAGCGGAAGGGAAGTGAGGCTGAGGGTTTGCTTGCTGGAGGATAAGAAATTGTGGATCTGAGGGCAGCATAGCTATCGTAGCAACAGAGGGTTTAGAGGTCACTGTTGGAAAGATAGACAGAGGAAAAAACACAGGAAGAAACCCAAGATTTTCAAGATCTAAAAAAAAAAATTTAAACCTAAACTCAAACAATTTTTTTTTTCAAAATTTTCCAGAAAACCCCAAGATGTAGACAACATGAACAAATTCGAAATTTTCTGTTAGAAAAAACCTCAAGCAGCAGAGAAACTGAAAACCAAGGCAGCAAACAGGTAGCCAAAGAACCAAAGAGAAATTTCCAAATATCTTAATTTAAAATGTTGAATCCCCTTGCTTCAAATTTAACCCTGAAACCCTCAAGAAAATATCCAGATCTAAAAAATTTGGAACCCTTATAAAATTTTCTAGATTTAAAACTCTTTAAACCCTTAGACTGCAAAGTTAATTTGAACAATATTCCTGTACAACGATGTTGATGAACCCCAGAGATCGAGATCTTACCCTCCAAGGCCTAGATCTAGACACTACAAAATTTTCGTCTTCAAATCTGTAGCTGCAAGACAACAATAAAACACCCAAACGATATATACAAAAACCCAAGTCAGAAAACCAAAAATAATTACAGATCTATGCACATGAATGATAGATCCATCAAATCTAGGGAGTGTCAACTCTGCTCCCAGATTTGATAATCTAAGGCTCTTAACAGGCAGATTCATCAATTTCACACGTAAAAATTTAAATTTTTAAAGTTTAAAGGAGGTGTTGAGCTCAAAACCCTTCATGCATCACTAGTTAAAAATATCTTATGATAAGCCCAGGATCAAATTAAGCTGGGGTCTTCAGAAAACACGGATCGGGAGTTGGCTGGTCCAACTGAAAACTTCCCCGAACGATGATTTAAAAATCAAGACTTTCCTGCAAAACTCAATTCAGCCAGAGAATAGAGCGAGAAAATGATAATAAAATTCAGATAAATAGAGATACCTGCTATTACATTCAAATTTAAATTATCACTTAAACCCCAGCGACTGAGCAAGATACTTGTACTCAAATCACTCTTCAGAAGCTATTATCAATGGCTAAAAAAAATTTACACATTCAAAACGACACATCTTACAGTATTTCCATGAAGAGTAACACCGACGAAAATTAACTCCAAAGTCTTTCTTTATTATCCGAATAAAAATTTACATGAGAGCTTTTCGCTTAGCACACGACTCAAAGGTCGGATGAATGGACTGACAAATGACTTCCTGTTTAAAGATAAATCCTCCAATGGCTAGTTCAAGTGATCCTCGTCAAAGCAATCTCGACCATTGATGAGGATCAAAATTTGTTTTAATCTCATCCGTCGAAATTTTAAATTCTTGAGGAAATTTGAATTTTTCAATTAAATGCATTTTAATTAATTCAAAAATTAAATTTTTGAATTAATTTCTTCAAAATTTTGACTTTGACTTAACGTCGGGGATCAAAGGCTTAAAATTTAGCAAAATAATTAATTTACCTTAGTCCTGTGACCTTTTAAATTTTGAATTTTAAGGACCGACAAATTTTGCCTTTGGAGAATTTAAATTTACCTAAGGCCTAGAATTAATTAAATTTCTAGCGTAGGATTTTAATTAACTTTTTGGCCAGAAAATTTAATTAATTAACCTATGAGGAGATAAATTATTTTTTCCAACCCTCAAGACACTTTACATCATAATTTTCATATTTTTGCATCTTAAGGGGGAAAATCCATTTGAAAAAGACCCTCATAGACTACCCATTTCTACGACACAAATATAATCCAGAGACCAAGCAATTTGTAATAGAATAACCTAACCAAGTAGTTAGGATTATTCCCAAATCACTTTTACATAGAATCGATCTATAACATTAGGACTCGCCTAAGATCCCAGTGACAAAATTCATTTCGGCTTTGGGGTAAGGTTGAAGGAAAACTCTGTCGACCATTCGAGAATGGATTGGTGAGACAAAAAAACCTCCCGGAATGTAGATCATCACCCAAAAAGTAGGTTTACCTAGGCAATTACATACACGACACAAATCTGCTGAGATTATTTACATTATATACATGCAAAATGGGTTTACATTATAACATGATGATAAGGCTGATGATGATAGCTAAACGACATGGACACATCGATCAGGCACTATCCCTTTTGTGAAAAAGGGTTGTACTACTATGGGTCGTTGACATGTAGTGGTCAACAGGGCTAATATTTTAAAATTGATGACAGAGGTATGCATTACCAGTGTTGATAATATCGCCAAAATATCGGTGATATTAAGAAATATCACGATATTTTCGACAAGACGATATATTGCCGAGAAAATATCGCGATTATTCCTAAATATCGTTGATATTTCGGCAAAATATTGCGCTACAACTTCAAATATCGTCGGGCAGGTTGGGCTACGGCTAGAAAAGCGATTTTGGTAGTTTTATTTGCTCATTTTGGATTCTTAGTCTTGGAGAAGGAAGGGAAAAAGATTTATGGTGCTTTTCAAGGAGGGATTGAGGGTAAAATAATCATTATCACCACCAACTAAAAGAAAATTGTGGATCAAAGATTAAAGATCAGTAAGATTGTTAGACACATACATGGTAGCAACAGAATATTAAAGATAAGCATGAGAGTATATCTATTATTAACAAATGATATACATTTATTCACATGACCTTTGGTTTCGTATTCCAAGGTCTCTTGGACTTAAACTATTCAGCTTCCACACCAACTCTTAGAGGATTAGGTGTCCAACATTCCCCCCCTTAATCTGAAGGGGTATGTATGAGTCCAAGAAGAGAGATGTAATACAAAATGTGCAAAAAATGCATGGCAGCACTAGGCTAAATGTGCTCTCTCAAATGTTGGTATAAGGGAGGTGGTTTAAGGATGACCACCAACACTGGAATGCTTAGTGCAGTTCCCAGAACTCTTCTAAGTCTGGCATGAAGCTCAGGTCTTCTGCTAGAGGAAGTGCTCCTGATGTTTTGAAGAGGGAAACCTTCGACCATGAAAGGGAGGTCTCACCTCGCATAAAAGGAAGAACCTCAACCTGAAAAGGGATGTCTCAACCTGTGATAGTTTAAGGATGACCAACAACTCTGGAATGCTTAATGCAATTCCTGGAACTCTTCCAAAACTGGCAAGAAGCTGAAGTTTTTTGCTAGAGGAAGTGTCCCAAATTCTTTGAAGAGACATCACCAACTCAAGGCATGATCAGGGGCATATTTGTCTTAGGCTACAACTCTGAATCTCGTATGGCAGGTTGTGGCTCAGGCTCGCTTGATGTGTCTTTGAAGCTTGTAGATGGCCATCATTCCCCCCCTGTCAGATACAAGGTGAGATGATGGAAAAAAATCAACTGCAAGACTGTTCAATATTCTAGAACAAGTTCGGACATATGACTGAAATATCTTCTTGGTTGTTGATGTCCACTGCCAAGAAGCGATCCATCCAAGATGAATTTTTGTTCTTGCGGGAGATTTGTTTCTGAAGCATCTGTTTGAAGAATGACTGGTTTTATGATAGTGTTTACATGGATGAAGATCAAAACAGTGATCTTTCATATGGCCAACTTGGTCACAGTGTTGGCATCTGACATTTTGTTGTGATTGTTGTGGAAGAGGAGCAGGAACATGTGAAGGTGAACTGTCATGAAGAAATCCAGCACTCTGAAACTAAATGGGCTTTGAGTAATCTAGAATATGAAAGGAAACCTCCTTATCATATCCAAGACTTGTTCTGTGCTTGTTGCTGACAAGCTCTTCCGAAGGTCTGATGATGGGCTTGGAAAGTGCAAACTGAACTTCTACATCTGCATGTGACTCTGTTGCTTTATTGGGCATTGGATCTGAATCAACTATAACATTATTGTCTTGTTGTTTATGGGAGTCTTTTTCAATCTTCTGAACAGAAACAGGTTCAGAATGATGACTCCACTGCTGTAATTCTTCCTACTGTAGTTGAGATTCAAGCTGCAAAAAATCAATCTGTTCTTGTGCATATTGTAGACAAGTTTGAATTTCTGAGAGAAAGCCTTTGCTGATTTGGAATGTGTTGTCAGTCGTTGAGTGTATCATAGTATTGAGGAATTCTAATACTTCACCAATTAGAACCATTTCACAACAAATGTACCAATATTACAGCCAATACAAATGTCTTCTCTCCTCCACAAAATACTTCTTTTATATAAAGTGCAGATAATACACTAACAATGGTTCTATTTATTTATAGAGACAACTCTATAAACAACGTTGGTGCAATCATATAGCTTTTCCAATACATAGTAGAGGCATACTTGACCCACAACACTAGTACACCAGCACTCGGTAGCAAGAAATATGACTCCAAAATTAGTGTTTAAGGCACATACCATGGTTTGCAACTATACAATGCAAAGAATGGCACATACACCATGCAGAAAGATGCACATACATTCCTAAACACTCACACTGTATATAAACACATTTACTCTGCAACCCATCTCACAAATATATTCTAGCTCCAATGCACATATAACACCGGCCTTCAATCAACTTGACAATATGTGTTCACAATCTAGCATTTTATCCAACGGATGAGTGTACAAACTTCAATGCTTCAATAGAGAATTAATGCACAGTTGAGTAGATATCCTATGTTCCAGTTTAGAGGTAACGTTGAAAACAACAGAGCTACTGCTTTCCACCCTTCGCCTTCAGAAATTGATAAGCCTTTCCCAAAGTCTCTTGATTCCAACAAAACAGAGATCCTTTCCGGGACAAAGTATATCAACATCCGCTTCATATGAGTTGGATTGGTGATATTTATGTGCTAATAAGTTTAATAGACCAACCTATGGTGAGCGACCAACCTGCGGCGGCATCAGGATGCTCTTCGACCTCAATCGCCCTTTGGGTTTTGGTTCTGACAGTGATTCTGACGATCCCCAGAAGTATTACACTGACGTCATGTGGAACTTCTTCTCGGGTTTCCTTTGGAGTATCAGTCATCAACCTCCAATTTTAGTTATTCTGCTAAAATAGCAGAACTATTTAGTTTACCCGGTATATGGCAAACCTTCAAATTTGCCACGGAATGAAAAGGAATTAAAACCCCAGTTCACAACCTTATCGCGTCCGAAATTTAAATTAACTCACATACATCTTCCGACGCGATCACCGTCTAATCGAACGGCTATTGCGTCACCTACTCGCCAACTAGCTTAGTCGAGCTCCACCGTCAATTAATCCTGCTTGATCCAACAGATATCGCATAATCTCGCATGAAATCTTGCACGATGCATAAAAAGTCAAGAGCACGCGAGAAAAGTGGTTTTCCCGTACTACGTCTCAACCCCTCAGGTTAATCACATGAATTTGAAAAATACCATTTACCACTTTGAGACCACGCGAGATACTATTTACACCTACGAAGACCGTTGTTTTATTCTGATTAACATCAGCGCTTGTTGGCACGCAATGACCATTAGATCTATTGGATCTGTGGATCATACGATTAAGATCTTCTCCTGGGTTTTTCACGAATTTGTCAGGGTTTCCTCATTCCGCCAAGACTAGCACTTCCGCCACGTTTAGTCTGTCTCTAAATTATATTCGCACCAGAGGTATCACCATGCTTCCGCTTCATCGCTTGTCACGTTTCTGTACGGGACTCTAACCAAGGACAACCGACGTGCCTACGAAAGTTGAAATGTTCGCAGGAAGAGTGGTCGCTAGTGCACATACTTCAACAGATTTAACGCAAAGGCATGGAGGCCTGCTGGAGGCTGAGCACAGTGGTATGGAGACCTGCAGGCCAAGCACTGTGTGTGGGGAACACCCTCTGGGATAGTATTTTAGAAGCTAACACTTCCCTTTGAGCCATCCACCTTCAGCAATGCACCGTAGTCATGGAGACTATGAATCGACGCATAGAGAATAAACCATGGGGCTCAACAAATGCGTGCATAATCCAACGTTCAGGAAGCATATGGGCTGCCAATGGATTCATCGTAGTTTTTTTTCTTTGCAATTTACTGCTGGAAAAAAGAGTCAATTAATCTCAGGACTTGAAGTCCTTATCATAGTTCCTCATACCCATGCCATGAGTACAACCAATTTGAACTGGTGCCACAATGATATATCTAAAATAAATGGAGCTTCATGTGGTGGTGATGTCGTTTCTCATAAGACTCTACAGACAGACCCACTCAATCCCATGGGCGCTATTGGCACAAAAGACATTGAACACGTCTCTGTCCTCCTCCTCATCGTTAGAAACTTAATGGTCAACATATACATATTTTTCACAAAGATGAGAGTGTGCGGGCCTGGCTAGAATGTTAAGGGTTCATGCGTTACAGGAATTTCTCTAGCTAGGTACAGTGCAGACCAAAAGACAGTATTCGTGATTTCCCATAGATAGACGCGTTTCTGCAAGACGATGTAATTGCGCAGGGAACGTTTCTTAGAGCTCCTACAGAACTGGGTAGAGATGGCAGCTAGAATTTAGCTGAAAATATATTCATGAAATGCAAAAACTGGCATGCACAAAGATGCCACAAAACAAGTGGCTCAAATTGGAGCAAGGAGGAGTACGCCCACTCTGATACCACATACATGGCAGCAACAGAATATTAAAGATAAGCATGAGAGTATATCTATTCTTAACAAATGATATACATTTATAGTACATTCACATGACCTTTGGTTTCGTATTCCAAGGTCTCTTGGACTTCCTTAGACTATTCAGTTTCCACACCAACCCTTAGAGGATTAGGTGTCCAACAAAGACAAACTTCATTTTTTCCACTAATGATTTTTTCATAGATTTAAGATTATGCTTGCTTGCCTCTTTGCCTACCAACATTTTTCTTCATTGTTTTTTTCCATTTTCAATGATTTTCATGCCCATAAGCCAATGCAAGGATTTTCTCCATATTTGGACAGCAAGCTTCATTTTTTTTTAACTTTCTTATGCATCCTCTTATTGCCATTTTTCATTCACATTGCAAATAATGTAGTAAAAACATTAATTTTTAAAATGAGGTGGTTATTATTATTTTTTTTTGTATAGGTGTTTAATGCCATTTTTTTTTGTGCCCTAGGTTTGTATGAGTTCACTACAAATATGCCAAAAGCCTTGGACCCATTTTGGGAGTATGGGGGGCCTAATGGTGGGACAAATCGAGCATATCTATCATGCAAATTGTGTGGGACCAAAATGACAGGAGGGGTTATGCGATTGAAATACCATTTGGCTAGACGCCTTGGACATGATGTTGGGCTTTGTACGGTTCCTAGTGCGGAGCTTATACAAAAATCTCTTGAAGCAATTGATGAAAAAAACAGAAAGATAATTGCTAGGGAGAGCGCATTGATCTCAGATAGATAGCTGCTAGTTTAATTTGTTTGCTAGATATAACTCATGATGATGAGATACTTTTATATATGTGATGTTATTTTGTATTGTTTCTCCACATTTGAGTCCTTTGATTGGACAATTATCAGGGATCAGCAGGATTTGGTATCGCCTTTGATGTATTATTTTTATTTTACATCCACTACATCATATATGTCAATTCTTTCTTCATATTTATGTGTCAATGTGTTTATTTCATGTTGTTATTGCTTTATATGTTTAAAAATCTGAAAAAAAAAAAAGAATATATTATGCATTTTTTATGTTTGCCGATATTTTCGCCGATATTGCCGATAAGATGTTTTCTAGACCATCGTCGATATTTCGCCGATATCAATATTTTCAACACTGTGTGTTACCATGCTTGATTATGAAAGTAATGGTATTATTCTACAAATTTTCATCATTTCCTCAATGCTATCAATGAGGACCATAAAAAATCCATTCATGATTACATGTGAATCATTATGGTCACAATTATTAAAGAAAGTGATGATATTTCTTAGCCTATCATATCTTTGCTATTGGGTGTTCTGAAACAGAAACAGGTCACTTCAACAATTGCATATATCTTGGTAGTTGCTACAGAGTGTTGTCAAATAATGTGAAAGGAAGCTAAAACCTTACTTGTTTAATGAGGAGTGGGTGGAAGAAGTAAGGTTCAAATCAGAAAAGGGAGATGAGCATTGTGTGGGAATTTAGTCCTCTATAACAGCCATAACACATGAGGATGATAGTTACACCACTTCACCAGTCTCTTCTATAGGGGTTTCAAATGATAGTCACCAAAAACATACTCAGGAAGAGATTAAATATCTTACAGAAGGTCTTTTAGCAATGAAGGAGAGAACGAAGATGCTAAAAGACACAATATTACAGCAAGACAGTGAGCTTAAGGCCTTTGGAGTTAAGTGTGCTAGGACAACTGCCAAACTTGCCAATGTCGAGGAACAACTAGAGTTTCTAATGGGGCAGCAACAGAAACCTGCCCTAGAGTTGCATTTAGCAGAATCAAGGAGTGCGAGTGCAAGCAATCTACCAAACATTCCTCTTGGTATATGTCACATGGAAATCAGAGTAGCACAGTATCAGCATGATAGAAGACACATTACATGGGAGGTTATGGACTCTAAAAACAATATTGTTACTATTGATACCTCCTATTTCAGAAGTTCATTTTAGTTGGATTGGAGAGAGATTATGAGCTGGTATCCTATTGAGTTTGTGATTTTTGGAAAAATATTGTTGAATGGTGTTGTAATTGAAGTCAATGTCAATTTTTGAATGCTTTTAATATACGTTTGTGGATTGCACTGATTGGAAGTTCCAATGGAAAAGAAGCCCTGGAAGAGAAGGAAGCTCCTACGGTGTGATCAAGATGACCCGCATTTGATGAGGTAAATGAATGGGAAGAACAGTGTATTGGCAAAAAATACCATCATCATTGTGTAGTCCTCGTCATGTTATTTCTAATGGTAGTTAACACGCCAAGTAACTTCTCACAGTAGAGGAGATATGCCATCATAAAGTTGAAGCCCCAAAATTTGGTCAAGGTGCCCCAAATGGATTGAAAAAGGAAGCTTTATGATTGGTAAATTTTTGGCATTAAAATTTAAGAAATTCTTGAATAGATGATGTGGATCTTGAGCTGACCAATCAGCACTCAAAAGGAAAATTTCTCATTATGGAATCGGGTTACCAAAAAGGATTGAAGTCGGCCCTCCAAATTGGAATTATGAATTTAAATCTTCTATTTAAAGGTCAAGTCAGTGTTACGAATATAAATTATAAAAACTAAAATAAATATAAACAAATGTAAATAATAATGATTATCTGAAATAGACATTAGTTAAGTGAAAAGGCATGTCTAAAAGCCATTCATAATCATGAAAGGATGCCTGCCTAGGTATAAAAGCAGGGCATCATTGTAACATTTATCATCTCATATACACTTTATATATATCAATAATTTATTATTACAAATACCTTTTGTGTATTTTAACATTTAAAGTCAACAAGCTATAAGTTTTGTTACTTTAGTGGTATCAGAGCCATGCAGGTCTTTGAACGTTATCCGCCGCACAATATGCCATTACATTTACATCCTGAATTCATTGAGAAGTTTAGTAAAATTCAAGAAAAGCTTCAGAAATTAAAAAAAATCATGTGCAGAAGTTATAGCACGTCTAAAGGAAATCGATAATAAGGAAGATGATAGCGACAATAAAGAAACAAAACAAGGTGAATCAGGAGAAGAAGATTTTGATCAGAATTATGATAATGAAAATGAAGATGTAATAGATAATGATGAATACGAGAATGATATAGATCAAGATGATGATCCAAATGAAGGTGATGTAGATGAGGATTATGTAGATCAAGATGATGATCCAAATGAAGTTGATGTAGATGAGAATTATGTAGATCAAGATAATGATCCAGATGAAGATCATGTGGAAGAAGACTATCTTGAGAAACAAGAAGATGTACAATATCATAACAATGAAGAAGACATTGATGATATGAATATGGAAAATTTTGAAGAAGAGGTTATGTCAAATACGGATTATGACAATGAAGATGAATATGTGTCTTTGCATGCTTTTCAATGTCTTAATACCCAAATGCAAAGAGCAATTTTAGATCCTAGCCCAAAGCACTTTCCTAAGCATGAGGAGCAACCTCCAACAATGCCTGAATGTTTTACATCAAATTTTATAGAACATCTTCAAAGGACATTTAATAATCCACAACTTGCAGCGATTCAGTGGGTTGCTATGCACACTGTTGTTGGTACGAATGGAGTTGGATCTGCTAGGCAACAGGAGCCTTGGCCTTTCACCTTGGTATCAAACACACTAAGAGAGGAAAGATCTGGGTCAGACAAAAAGGCTGAAAGCTACTCTTTGAAACAAGAATTTGAGGAAAAAATGAAAATGAAAAAGCACAAGAAGAAAACAAATGTTGTACAGGATGAGCTCTCTAGAACCAGAAAGCGCGTAAAATATTTATTGCTTCGGATTGGTTTTCAGGAGAACATGATTGATGCTTATTCTAATGAAGGATGGAAAGGGAAAATCCAAGAAAAGATTAGGCCAAAAAAGGAGCTTTAGAAGGCTGCATCAAAGATACTGCAATGTAAGCTTGCAATTCATGAAGCTTTCCATCGTCTTGATTCTTTGTGCTTGGTGGGGAGTCTTCCAGAATCTGACTTTGATTCCGGGGGGCATATAAATAGCGAGGATATTTTCTACGCAAAGTGTGGTTCAAAATATCTGATGCTTGATAATGATATCATCCTTTGTGATGGTGCTTGTGATCGTGGCTTTCATCAGAAATGCTTGGAACCTCCTTTGGAAACTACAAATATTCCTCTTGAAGGTGAGGGTTGGCTTTGCCTAGAGTGTGACAGCGAAGTTGACTTCTTTGATTTAGTCAATGATTAATTTGGAACAATTTTTTAAATTGGGGATAGCTGGGAGAAAGCTTTTGCAGAGGCAGTTTTGAGCACAAATGGAGATGAGAACCCTTTTGGTTTGGAAGTTACATTTATATATTTGCACAATTGTAAGATGGGGGAACTCTCTTAGTCCTCAAATAAAAATGCAACAAGAATGGGAAAGTCCACCCCAGCTCAGTTACCAAAGTTATCTGTTGTCAAAGACGAAATCCTTGAAACAGTGGGTATTGGACAAGTGGGTATCCTACATGTCGAAAAAGGATGAACCACATCCCACCGACATGTCCACAAGCAAATGCCTGAATGCATCTCTCACTGGGGTATCCGCAAGAGAAGGTGAACCACTCATCCTACTCATATGCCATAAGAGAAGGTGAACCACTCATCCTATGAATATGTCATCAATAGTAGGGGAAGGTGAACCACTCACCCTAGACATGTGTCATCAATCGTAGGGGAAGGTGAACCACTCACCCTACACACATGCCATCTATCACAAGGGAAGGTGAACCACTCACCCTATACACCGTGCACCTATAGGGGAAGGTGAAATACTCACCCTATGGTCGCTCATAGCTCACTAAGTACCCCAAGCCTTTAGGAGCTCCTAGAGCTCAATGTTTCATTTTAACCAAAGATCCTTTGGTAAAGGGAATAGTGCCAGGTTGCTCTATGAAAACTGGGGCTATTTCTGACCGGTTTGTCAATGGGAGCCTCATTGCTCCACCTTACTGCATGTAGATGTATATATGAAGGTGCATAGTTAACTTACAATTAGCCATTCTTTTCTGATCCTAACATATCTTGGTGAAGAAAATATTTCACTGATCTTACTCCCTTTTACTCATGGAGACCACAAGCCTAAGCTTGTCTTTGTAAAGTGTCCATTAGGCAACTTGTTTGTCATGAAATCTGTCCACTCAAACATGCCATAAAACAGGAATGTCCTTTTTTGTACCAAATACAGTGGTATATGGTGTCAACATGAGAAGCAATGGAATCTCTGCATCCTATTCTACAATGTACAACAATCCGTGCATAAATGACTGCTGAAGAGTTTCCTTAAATTTAAACATTCAGCTTCGATAGTGCTTTAGTGTAACAAACTTCGGACTTTAATTTATTTTAGGAAGTAAGGGTGGTCCTTAATACTTAGATGTGCTCTTTTCATTTGATAGATCAACAGTGTCCTTTAGATAATCTTAATGAGCACCTTATCCAATATATATGGCTTGACCTGTTGAAATTTCTAAGTATTACCCATTAGAAATTTTATCTGTATTCTCTGGTTTATTTCTCCTACTTTTTAATTACGAACAAGTTATTTAAATATATAAATATTGAAATAAACACAATACAGTCTCAACCATCTACAGATCAACAACTAAAAGAAATAGCAAACACACTAGTGACACCGTTATTTTTGGACAACTTGTCCCCTGAAAAATCCAACTTGGGAAAACTGGTGCAGCAATTCATAGGGTTATTTTATTATGCAGTGTTTCCTTGAGTACAACTGGGTGCCAAACCGGCTCACCTGACAAAGAAAATAATCAATAGCAATACCTCTCTATTCGGAAGAAGATATTCAGAAATTTTCCCCACGAAACACTCTCCAACAACTTCTGAAGCTCAGCGTTAGCCCACCTAGCCTTAGTGTCAGCCCGGAACCCTTTGTAATGCTCTAAATAATTTAACCAGCTATTTACTCTAAACAGAATATGAAATCTACATGAAACTTGCTTTAAAGTTTAACCAAAATTCATATATCAAAATTATTTAATTTGATGTGGAGTACCTACCTGGGTTCTTGCGGATGAAGATGCTTCAGAATTGTTCCCGCTCTCGCTCCCGTGACCAAAAGATCAAAACCTTCCAACCAAACTAGGTATACCTAGGTAATCAGTCCAAAATGCTTCTCAATTGATGCAAACTATTACCTCGTGCCCAAAAACTTCAGAACAAACAAAGCTCAGTCCTTACTGTCTGTAATCTCTTGTTACAAATTTTTCCTTCTCTCAACCCTAGGAACTTATGATCTGGGCATAGGCATGGATTGGTTAGAAGCTCATCAAGCTTGGGTAGACTGTTATGGGAAAATAATTCTAGTTATAAATGATGAAGGAGAGGCGATCCAAATTCAAGGTATCAAGAGCAAAGTATCTTTACGCTACATATCAACAATGAAAATGAAGAATTGCTTAAGGAAAGGTTGTCAGGCATATGTAATTCAAGAAATCAGTAAAGAAAAAGGACCATCCTTAAAACAATATCCGGTGTTAGCCGAATTTCCAAAGGAACTACCAGGATTACCCCCCGAAAGAGAACTAGATCTCACAATAGAATTGAAACCCAGTACTCAACCAATCTCTAAAACACCTTATAGAATGACAACTCCGAAACTTCAAGAATTACAAAATTCAATTGAAGGAACTATTGGATATAGGACATATTCGACCCAGTATATCAACTTGTGGTTCTCCTGTAATTTTTGTCAAGAAGAAATATGGATCCTTAAGATTATGCATAGATTATCGAGACTTGAATCGAGTTACAGTAAAGAATCGATATCCTATGCCTCGAATTGATGACCTCTTCGATCAAATGAAAGGAGCTGCTGTCTTTTCAAAAATTGATCTTCGATCAAGCTATCATCAGCTAAGGATTTCTGAAAGCGATATTTCTAAGACTGCTTTCCGAACACGCTTTGGGCATTATGAATTTACTACGGTACCATTTGGATTAATTAATGCACTAGCAGTATTCATGAGCCTTATGAATAGTGTTTTCCGCAAATATCTTGATCAATTTGTACAAGTCATTTTAGACAATATTCTCATCTACTCTAAAAATGAGAAAAAGCATGAAGACCATTTACGGATAGTATTATCCCGCCTTAGAAAATACCAGTTATATGGAAAGTTATCCAAGTGTTCGTTCTTTCAGGAAAAGATTCATTACTTAGGTCATATCATATTAGGGGAAGGGCTCTCAGTAAACCCTAAGAAGGTAAAAGCAATCATGGAATGGCCAATACCGAAAAATGCACATGAAGTACAAAGCTTTATTGGTTTAGCCGGTTATTACTGAACATTTGTGGAAGGATTCTCCAAAATTGCAAAGCCCATTACAACTTTTCAACGTAAAGGTGTTAAGTATGAATGGACTGAGGAATGTAATAAAGAATTCTCTGAACTCAAAAGACTACTGACCAGTGCACCAATCTTAAGAGTCCCTGATATGGACAAAGATTTTACGGTATGTACTGATGCATCCAAACAAGGGTTAGGTGCAGCATTAATGCAGGATAGAGGAGTAATAGCGTATGTTTCAAGAAAGTTAGAGCCTCATGAAAAACTCTACGCTACTCACGATTTAGAGTTAGCCGCTGTAGTACTAACTTTAAAGATTTGGAGACACTGTCTAATAGGGTGAAGTTTTATGCTTAAAAGCGACCATCAAAGTCTACAATATTTGTTGACCCAAAGAGACTTGAATGTTAGACAAAGACGATGGAGTGAATTCCTAAGTGAATATGACTTTGGAATATCATATATTAAAGGAAAAGAAAATGTAGGGGCAGATGCTTTAAGCAGAAGGCCCCGAATATTCTCCCTCATACATATCAAAGTAGACTTAAGGCAACGAGTACTAGAACATCTCATTAAAAATCTCTGGTATTTAAAAGTAAGATCTAGTCTTGATAGTAAAAAGCCAAAACAATCTAAGTTTGAAGGATATGAATTAGAAGATGATGGAATCTTACGATTTCATGGAAAGATGTATATTCCTGATAATAGGGATCTTCGAGACACCATCCTTAAGGAAGCCTACAGAGCATATATTGTGCTCATCCTGGAGTAAAAAAAATGTATACTGATACCAAGAAACTCTTCTTCTGATCGGCCATGAAACGTGATATCGTTCAATTCGTTGCAAAATGTTTGGAATGTCAACAAGTAAAAGTTGATCATTGTCATCCAGCAGGTCTCTTACAACTTCACGACATTCCTATGACCAAATGGGAGATCATTTCTATGGATTTTATCACTAGGCTACCTCTTACTTCTCAAAGACACAATGCTATTTTGGTGGTAGTGGATAAATTAACGAAAAGCGCCCATTTCATTCCCGTAAAAGATACTTACGAAGTTGCTGACGTAGCTCGAGTATTCATAAATGAAATTATCAAATTTCATGGAGTACCTAAAAAGATCATATCATATAGAGATTCACGATTCACTTCAAGATTCTGGACTTGCATGCAGTCAGCTTTAGGAACTCAACTAAATTTGAGTACAGCTTATCATCCTGAAATTGATGGGCAAACAGAAAGGGTAAATCAAGTACTTGAAGATACGTGGAGGATGTATGTTATGGATCAACAATTGCAAATGGAAAAGTACTTATCCTTAGTCGAATTTGCATACAATAACAGTTACCATAGTTCAATCGGAATGCCTCCATTTGAAGCATTATACGACAGACCTTGCAGAACACCATTAAGTTGGGACAAGTTAGAAGATCGGGTGATATTAGGGATAGAATTAATTCAAGAAATGGAGGAGCCAGTAAACTAAATTAGACAACGGTTAAAAGAAGCACGGGATAGACAAAAGAGTTATGCTGATGCTCATAGAACTGATAGGAAATATGAAGTAGGGGATCAGGCTTTCATCCACATCAAACCAAATAAAAGAACTATTCGATTTGGAAAAGGGACAAAGTTGTCACCCCGATTTATTGGACCATTTAAAGTCATAGAAAAAGTTGGACCTGTCGCATATCGTCTTGCACTGCCACCTCAATTGCATAAAGTTCATAATGTATTTCATGTATCTGTATTAAGGCATTACATGGCTGACCAATCTCATAACCTTCAATGGAAGGAACTGCAGGTATCGGACGAAGGAATTATATCAGTCGAACCATTACGTATACTGGAACGTAGGGTTCGACAGCTCAGGAATCGTCTGGTAGACCAAGTTAAGGTCTAGTGGGACAAGTATAGTCCTGGATCGGCTACTTGGGAAGATACGGAAATCATATGTTAAAAATACCCCAACTTGTGTCAATTTTGAAGAACTTTAAACCATATTTTGTATATATTTATTTTACTTTAAATCAGAAACTCAAAACCATTTTGGAATGATCACAGATAAACGTGAATTTTTATGATATGTTGTCTGTTTAATTCCACTGGTACGTGGATACCAAGACAGAATATGTTATTGATCTTGCTGAATTATAGTTATCAAATTAAAGTTTAATATTTGAGTAATTTTTCTTTTGATGGGAATTAAGATATTATAGTTTTGTTTCATTTATGCATATCGATCTGATTGATGAGATAGAAATAAAAGAATGATTACATTTTAATATGAAAGCTAATAACATGAGTAGGATATGGCCAAGCATGTTATACTATAGTTAACATATATAAATTATACATAAACTATTTATTTTGAATATATTGATGCATATTTTATAATGTATGGATAAGTGTTTATGTTACAGATAACATCGTTACCAAGATGACCACGTGATGACAAAAACTTCAAAACAATTACGGCTCAAAGAGATTCTATGATAAAATGTTGACCCTGGTCCCGCTAGGAAGGGTGGAGCTATTACCCACCGTTTATCCTTCAAAACTTGGAGTCCTAGGAGAACCATGCGAATTACGCTCCCCTAGACATGTGATAATGACTGCCAGATGCCTACTGGGAAATCAGATTGATATAATCGACGTTGATACCCTTGAGAGCCTATGAATGGTTAGTCAGTATAGCTGATGCCATGGCACACTCTAGTAGAGGACGGATAGGATGGAAGCAGAAGAGATTAGGAAGGATAGGATGATTCTAGAATAGCTTAGGAGTATGGTCAGGGTCAGGCTTAACTATTAAAATTATAAACCTATCAACATTCAAATCACAAATTTTAAAGTGTCCTCACAGTTATAAATGAAAATTCAATCACAAAACACAATCCTTACATACCCTAAAGGAATTATCAATATACTCTATAAACCCTTAACTTCGGGACGAAGTTTTCTAAAGGAGGGGTGTATGTAACAACCTATCTTGAATCACGAGCAGCATAGCAATATTAGCATGCATGTGAGGTATGCATATTATAGCTACATATGCATGCATCATATACATTGCACTAATATATATATCAACTATTCATGACGAATGTCTAAATATAAGATAAATGAATTAATTATCAAAAGTGTTAATACCTAATTCTCATAACTAGAATGAATATACATTTAGTAAGAAATATAGTGAAAATGTTGAGTTTATTCATAGGTTTACCAGCTCGTATATAACCTAAAATGTATATTAAATAAACTAAATCCATAAACTTTATTATTAAATCTGATATGTTATAAAAATAAAATAATATTTAAAATCATTATGGCTATATACTATTTAGTAAATCAAAACACGAACCGTCATAGTTAAAAGTGATTCCACCCTATGCTGTAAGGTTATCTGATTCAATTAAATGCAAGAAGCATGATGAGGCAACCACCGTTTAAACAAAAATAATATTCTTTTATAAAGACGGTGAACGAATGCGTAGAGGTGAAGGGACCTCTACTATTTAAGGGAGGAAGAAGGGTTTCGAAGGGGGGGAAATCTTTTGGCTTTTGCGGGAAAGCACAGTTGAGAGAAGGAAAAATTTGTAACAAGAGATTACAGAGAGTAAGGACTGAGCCTTGTTTGTTCTGAAGTTTTTGGGCACGGGGGACAGTTTGCATCAATTGAGAAGTATTCTGGACAGAGACCTAGGTGTACCCAGTTTGGCTGGGAGGTTTTGGTCTTTTGTTAACGGGAGTGAGAGCGGGAACAATTTTGAAGCATCTTCATCCGCAGGAACCCAGGTAGGTACTCCACATCAAATTAAATAATTTTGATATATGAATTTTGGTTAAACTTTAAAGCATGCTTCATGTAGATTTCATATTCTGTTTAGATTAAATAGCTAGTTAAATTATTTAGAGCATTACACCCTCTGAGGCACTGCGCAGCCTTTATGGCCTTCTGCGTCACTCCTGTTGCCCTCTGCGTGGATGTTGCAGGCGCTTCAGGCCTCTGCGTAGTACCTTCTAGCTCTATGTGGCTCCCTCTGGCTCGGCGTCTGCCTCTCTTTGCTTCTGCGCTTATCTCTCGGCACTATGTCTGCCTCTCTGTCCCGTGCTCACTGCCCCTCGCTGCAAACTGATCACTGATTCAACCTTTCTTAGCAAACCCCGCTCTAGAAAATCGAATGACTGATCACTCTGGTGTATTCTCCCACTGACCCTCAAGCGTCCTCTTATATTTTTCCTGATGGTCCTTCAACGGCTAAGATTAGATTTGGCTTGATCCATGACTTTTGGAACCTTCTATCCCAGTTTTTACCCATTAATATTTTATTTTTTCTAAGTTTAGACTTAGAAACTCCATTAAAAATATTAATTATTTTAATATCTCCCAAACCGGATACAATCTGCCCAAACTATTTCTGGGTCTTGGAGATCTCATGTGCTTTAGCCTCTCCACCAATTTTCATGGCTAAAGCACATCCGATGCTACCCCAAATCAACACTCCCTCTTAGCGAGGATTGTGCTCTAGTAATACTCCACACTGAGCATCACTCTTGATTATATGGCACCGGTACCTGTGCTGATGCTAGGCCCCCCCGCCCTATAAGCCCAGATGGAACAAATAACTGTTGCAATGATGCCCTGCGCTGCCCTTGTGAAACTGTGTTGTCTGTTGCATAGATGCTGCTGGAAACTCCACCTCCGGTGCTCAGGAAATTACAAGAAACTAACTCCGGCCTCTCCAACAAATACCCAGACAACCCACAAAGGAATTGGCCAAATGTTGGCCTCGGAATTTTGGCCCAAATTCCCCTTAGCTCCTCTAGCTGCTAACTGAGTTGGGATCCCTGTTTGACCCCTTAGATCTGCCCAGAAGATTCTATAAAATTAGAATTTTGATCCTTGCCCAAAACCTAAAAAAAACCAGAAAGGGTTTCCCTTGGTTCTGTAGAAATTTTGAATAATATGACACTTATTCACAGAGATTATCCTGATTATACACTATTTGCGGAATGCATGCATAATACATAACCTCCTCTACCATTGATCATCAATTTTGCGGAATCAGAAACAATCGCATGCGCACATTGAAACATCAATCACACATATCAACACAGTATGTACCGAGGAAAGCATACAGCTGAAAACCCCTCAACTATTTGTATATTATGATGATAGAGAACATGTAACAATACATAGTACAATACTCCTCGCAAGTACTCAGTACTATCTCCACCTGTTACACACAAACTAGCTCAGATCTGAATCAATCACAGGTTCAAATCTCCTCCACCGCTTGCCTGCCTCCACTACGCAATACTTGTTGAGAATAGATGAGAATGGCTGTTCCAAACTCGTATTTCTCTTGTGTTGCACTACGCAATCTTCATTGGCAATCTCAATCCACTGATTGTGCAAATCTCATGCACAACTATAGTCACAACTGACAGCTGTCTTGCCCTTTCACTCACCTCTAACACTTGTTTCCACTGAACTGTCCATGCACTGAGTTAACTGATGTATTCTTTAGTTGATTTATGAGTTAATAATTAGTGAATTAATTAATAATTAATTCAAACCACTCATCACTAGTGTATTTGTTAGTTAGACTAAATACAACTAGTTCAACTAAGTCAAACTGAACACAACTCCATCAACTCCTCATTCAACTCCACCAAACTCAATCACTTGAGTTCTAACTGAAGTCCTTCATGAAATAACTCAACTAACCCATAAGAAAAGCATATTTCCTTCTGGAAATTGCATGTGCCACATCCGTAGCTCGAACTGAAGTGTTGCAAGAGGATAAGATAATGTTTATAGTCCAAATATTATTAAGAGCTAATAATATTTGACTATTTTATATTTAGATTGGCAGTCTAAAAATAGACTCTTCCCATATGTCTAAAAATAGGGGTCCATCTGTTTTTACCAACATGACCAATCATCCATAAATAGCATCCTGCAACTCATAGACCATGATCCATATGTCTAAAAATAGACATAGTCTAAAAATAGACTTTGTGCCAAAAATAGCCTACAGAACCACTTAGTGAAGGCAACTTCTTTTCACTAAGCTCCATTATCTTGTTGCATTTTGAACACTCCCTCTCAACAAGATATGGATTATCTGCAACCCCTATCCTGTCTCTGTGGTATTCGAATTTGCTCTTGGTGAGCGTCTTCATCAAGATATTAGCATCCTGATCCTCTGTGGGAATATATGAAAGTAACATGATTCTCCACTGCACACAATCTCTGATATGATGGTACCTAATGTAGTCCGTTGGGCTCCCTGCCCAATTTGCATCCGCGAAGCCACATAGCTTCACCTCATCCTCCTGTCTGTACCACAATCCATATCCCGATGTGCTTCTGAGATAATGCAATACATGCTTGCCTGCCTTCCAGAAGAGCTTGGTTGGCTTAACCATAGCTTGTGAAAGCTGGTTAACAACATAGCATATATCGGGCCATGTATTGACCAGATACATAAGTGACCCCACCAACTATTGAAAAACAATGGCATCCACTATCTCTGCTGAAGTAGCATCCTCCTTCCTCCAACCTCCAGGAAGAGTAGTATCAACAGGCTTGCAGCCATGCATGTTGAACTTCTCCAGTATCTCCCGGGCATACTTACCCTAAGAAAAAAATAGTCCATCATTGCGCTACCAAATTTTGTAGATCCATCTTGAACCCACCACTGATTTCCCTTTCGATCTTGGGACAATCTCCCATGCACTATTTCTGACAATCAAAACACACTCTTCCACCATGGCATCCACCCATGCAGGATCCTCCATAGCTTCCTCGAAAGAGGATGGATCAGTCATGACACATTTGCTCACAAGAGCCATGTATCTAGTGTACCGATCAGGTGACCGTCTCTGTTTGTGTTGTGCTGTAGGTGGTCCTACAGCCTTCTCTGCATCTTGAGCCAGTCACTCAGCTTCTGTAGTGTGCTTTCACCCTCTGATGGTTGGCGCTGCATGAGTGGTCTCTTCCACTCCATGAACTTCATCTTGTGGCTGATCTACATCCTGAAGCTCATCCTTAGGAACTAATAGCTCCTCATCCGCATGCAAGTGTGGCTCCCTCTCAAGCGAACACTTCATGGCTTTCTCCTCCTGAAATTTGATATCCCGTCGCACAACAGTTGTGACTGTATGGAAAATACACACGATAGTTGTGGGGCGTATTAGTGTACCCCACAAATATCCCAACCTCTGCGGTCGGCTCCAACTTCTTCCTGGCATCCTTCATCACATGCATGTAAACAGGAGAACCAAAAATCCTCAAATGGGAAATATTAGGCCTCTTACCAGAATAAGCCTCCTTGAGTGTACTCATTCCAAGTATCTTGTGAGGACAACGGTTCTGCACATATACTGCAGTATTGCATGCCTCCGCCCACAAGTGAAGGGGTAGGCCCTGATCATGCAACATTGCCTGTGCAGCACCCACAATCGTTCTGTTCTTCCGCTCAGCTACCCCATTCTACTATGGGTTATGGGGAGCTATGAGCTCTCTACGAATCCCTTCTGCCTTGCAGAAATCCTTAAACTCGTCCGAGATGTATTCACCACCATTATCGCTCCTAAGAGCCTTCACCTTCTTCCCCGACTCCTTCTCGACCAACACTTTGAACTCACAAAACTTTGAGTATGTCTCGCTCTTCTTCTGCATGAAGAAGATCCAACACTTTCGAGAGAAATCATCAACAAAGATCACATAGTACTTGTGCTTTACTGTCGAAGCTACTAAGAAAGGTCCACACACGGCTGTGTGAATTCTCTCAAGGATCGTCGTGGTGCGACTATCCTTCTCGTGAAAGGTGGCTTTCATAAATTTTCCCAAAGTACACCCCTTGCACTGATCTGACTACGCAAGAGTGCCTTTAGGAAGCTTAGTAGAAATCTGCTGCAGTATCTTCAAGGCTCCATGGTGAAGGTGGCCCAATCTCCGGTGCCATAGCTTGCCATCATCCTAGCTCACCACTCCTTCTGCCTTGCATGCCATTGCTACGCAGCCATCTACATGCAATTGATAAAGGTTCTTGACTCGAACCCCTATCTTCTGGGTTTCTCCAGTTGTCTTACTGTGCAGGAAAGCCTTTCACTTGCTGAAACAACATCATATCCCTTGTCTTATAACATCGCCACAGAGATAAGATTCTTCTTCAATCCTGGAACATGCATCACTTCCTTCAATACGAAGAGTTTACCAGACTCCCTCTCAAAGGAAATGGTACCGATACTGGTCACACTATATCTACCATCATCTCCCATCTCGATGTGCACTCCAAGATCTTTCTCATCCAGATCAGAAAACAAATCTCGATCTCCTATCATGTGAAAAGACGCACCATTGTCCAAGAACCATATCGATCCCATCATACTTGATACCAAGCATGCGATCATCAAAAAATCCAGCTCAAACTGCGAGGCTAAGGCCTCTCCCGTTGCAGATCCAACAGCTTGCTTATTTTTCTTCTTCTGCGAACAATTTGTGGCATAATGTCCGTGCTGGTGACAGTGAAAGCACTTCACCTTGGACATGTCTTGCTTCTTGCCTTTCGCACCGGAATTAGAAGCTTTCTTGTTCTTCCCCTTCTTTTCTTTGGCAGCCAAAGCATAATTTTCTTCATCAGATGCCTTTGACGAAGATCCGTCCCTGGTATTCTGCCTGATCTCCTCTTACACAAGATCCGACCAAAGTCTCTCCCATCCTGGCAATTTCTCCCATCCATTGACAGAGTCCTAATAGGAATTCCAACTCTTCGAAAGACCAAGGAGAGATAAGCTCACCAAGTCCTCATCATCGACAATCACCCCCACACTTCCCAGCTCATCCTGGCATTGGGCGAACTTCGTGAGATACTTGGGCATACTGTCTCCATTCTCACACTTAATGTTTCTGAGTTTATCCTTGAGCGCCAACTTCCTCTGGTCGCTCTTGCTTTGGAATAAGTTTGTCAATGCTTTCCACATAAAGTATGGAGAAGCCTTTCCATGTAGACTGGATATAATGTGATCCTCCACACCCTCCAATAGAATCCTTCGACACTTTGTTGTCTTCCTTTGCTAAGCCTCAACTTGAGCAACATCAGTATGTTTTGGGACATCAACATCTATGAATTGCTTCAACCCATTGTCATCTAACACTACCTCCATCCTCTTTCCATGGAATATAATTCGAGCTACCTTTAAGGGCATACTTCAATCGCAATCTGTTGAAAGACATTTCAACTTTGACACCAAGAAAACACTGCTGCAAATTCGAATTCCACCAGCTCAAAACTCAATCGCTTCTGGTCTAAAATTCGTGAGAACAAAGTATTTCTCGTACAGAGATTGACTATATGGGCATTCACTGGATATTTCACCTTCCAAAAGAAGGATGAATCCAGAGGCTACCTGGCCCGATTACAGACTCTGCCTGAAGAAATAAAATGTAATCACTTTCTGAATAATAGATCTGATGATCAATCCTTGCTTTGATATCTTGTAGAACTTTTTCTACAAATCAACCAGCTTTGATACCATGTAGAAATTTTGAATAATATAACACTTATTCACAGAGATTATCCTGATTATACACTATTTGCAGAATGCATGCATAATACGTAACCTCCTCTACATTGATCATCAATTTACAGAACTAAAGAAACAATCGCATGTGCACATTGAAACATCAATCACACATATCAACACGGTATGTACTGGGGAAAGCATACAGCTGAAAACCCCTCAACTATCTGTATATTATGATGATAGAGAACATGTAACAATACATAGTACAATACTCCTCGCAAGTACTCATTACTATCTCCACCTATTACACACAAACTAGCTCAGATCTAAATCAATCACAGGTTCAAATCTCCTTCGCTGCTTGCCTGCCTCCATTGCGCAATACCTATTGAGAATAGATGAGAATGGTTCATTATTGTTTCCGGTTATGTGCTTTGTTGTATTTCCTTTGCTTTATTTCAGGATTGATCACTCATTAAGGAGAAGGAAGCGAAAGCTAGAGCAACACAACGGAACTCCATCGACCATCGATTGAGGTAGGCCTCCAACTTTAATTGTTTAAGGAAAGCTATTGTTGATCTATCCTTGTTTGTGACTAGACCCACTCTAGGGCTAGAGGGGTTGCCTTTGTCTGTAGAGGAAACACTTTCCTACATCACAGTACTGTACTAAGTTTGATCATGAGGTAGAAGACTGCCCTACATTGATAGTGAGACTACGTGAAAAAGGGATGCTTCAGCCCCCTCTGACTTAGAATCTACAAATGATGAGGTCTAAGCTACATGAAGATGACCCGAATGTAAACATGATGCTCCGGAGCGGTATGACCACTAGCGATGATAAAGGTAAGCAGTCATAAGAAAGTGCGTGGGTTCGCAAGGCTCCTACAAAGGAACCCAAATTTGATTTAGAATGCATGAAGGAGACATTCATGGAAGCTAAGAAGAGCTTCACGGAGGCCTCCACTTCAGGTAGTAAGGATCAATTAGAACCATGGATGGATCCTTCAATGCTCACTACCTTTCTGGAGACATGCATGAAACTGTTACGTAACAGTAAGGTAGTAAAAGGAATACAGGAACTTATCACTAGGTGCATGGGGTCAAGAGAATCACGCGTGGTACATAAACTTGGAAAGCATGCATTGTACAGAAGAAGGGAAATGAGGTTGACTACGCAAATCGAAAAATATGAAATGGATCACATAATCCTGGATCTCGGATCGGACACGAATGTACTACCAAAACAAACATGAAATGCATGGGTAGACCTGCACTATAGTGGTCTCTTATTCAGTTACGAATGACGAACCAATAGAAGATCTTTCCCATGGGAATATTGCAAGGGGTAAAGATAGATATTTAAGGTGCAAGAGCGCAAGCAGATTTTGAAGTGATAGAGATTGTCGATGATATTAATACATATCTCACACTACTAGGAATAGGCTGGGCCACCAATATGAATGGAGTTATAAATCTGAAGAAGCACAAAATGATCTTTGAAAAAAAGTCACTATGCATAGTAGTACCGCTAGATCCAGCGAAAGGAGCGTGATACACTGAACTGGTGCACGATGATGATAGTGATGACAATCCCGATTGTATTTACAAAATAACCATGCAAGAAGATGATTGGGTGAATCCGATTGTAGATGGAAGGATTTCATGGGAGCGCGAAAGATATTGCATTTTGGATTCAGATGAAGAGATAGAGCGATGGCAAAATTGATAGCAAGAAGTAACAATGGTTAATTACAACATGATGGTTAGATCACTACGCTACCTGACAATAGAAGCAAGGGATCTGCCGACATATGATGGGTTGACAACAGTGGATGAATTCCTGAGCAAATTTGAAAGCACAGTACCAGAACAACAGCGGTTCGATGTTCTGAAGTGGGCACTGCGCACAACGCCCACACAATGGTGGGTATGCATCAAGGAAGTTTTGAGGACTGGTGCAAAATTATAAGGATGATGTGCCTACACTTTGGAAAACCCCAGCTCGAAACGAGATCCAGTCAATAGGGGCGGGACAAATTGCGCGCCCACCTTTCTCGATGGGTACGGAAATATGGTGTACAGCCTGCACAAGCACACACCACTCCCAGAATAGAGAATATAAAAAAACCACAGTAGAAGGAAAGGTGACGCGCAATACCAATTATCCACGGAGACGCATTTGATAGGGTGTGTGAAGTGCTGAACAGGGTTCACCATGCGAGACGCACTAATTGGGACCTACGCATACCAGTGGTTCGATGGGCCTATAGGACCATGTGCAAAACCCTGACCGCAGAAACAATTCCAAAGGTGCGGAACAGAGTGGAGACCATAATTTTTGAACAGAATGCAAAGAGGAGTCCACTCGTAAGAGCTTCCACAGTTGTGACAATGCGCGAAGACCATGATGAAGAAATCACACAGCTACGCAAGGCAAACACATAAAGATTCAAGAAGCCATTCGACGAGGGAACCTTAGACTTCACGAACGCGAAAAAGACCGGGTACAAATAAGGAAGAAAATCATTTTGATGGACGCAGAGATCAAGAGGCTAGAAAACGAGATCAAGCAAGCATGTATCGTCGATAAACCAATGATGACAAGACAAGGTGCGGATGATCATACCGCTGAATTAGAAGATTGTCATCGAGAATTTATGACTCTGCTGCCATGGCTACGACCGCATCTCATCAAACGCAGTAATCAAGGAAGTGCACTACATACGATAGAACGCGCGACCCCAGCTGTCGCGAGGGAAATTGAGGATTTTTCATGGACTATACTGGAAGGCGAGTTGAAGCCTCGAACAGGTGGTGCGAGCACCTGATAGCTATAGGAAGCACAGTCTCAACAGTCCAGGTAGTTGAAAGAGAGCGCGGGACTATAAAAGAGTATGTTTAGGAGTTGTGCGATAAGGAAGGTGTGTGCAAAATCAACATGTCACAAGGTTTGTGCCCGCGCACGGGGGGCTGCTCTGCCATGCAGGTAGGCTGGGAAGTGACCGTTGGTGTCATTGTTCATGATGGGATGTCTAATTAAAGGAAAAAGAGAGCAGGCAACGAGCATTTAAGATGCAAATTAAGGGAAAGATTTAGGACAATTTGTTTCCAAGAAAGCATTAATGGCCCAAAATTGGGGGGAATGGTCGAATTTGAATTCAAAAGGTGCTAGAAAACTCCAAGGGCTAGCCATGAGAAAACACTTGTTCACTTGAGATTTGGGCAGTTGATTAGAGCACAGAGTGTTGAGCGCTGAGCGATATTTGAGCCCCGAAATTTGTGAATGACCACAAATAGTTCAAACAGGATGGCGGCTACCAGAAGAGGTTTGGGCTTTGCAGAAGGAATCATCGACGAGGCCACGCAAAACCACATGGTACACGATGTTCTTGAAGATACTGGGGTCGCGCCAGAAATCTCGAAATCACCTCAGACACTGAGGCCGAAAAAAGATAAGCAGGCAGCGGGACCAGTTCGCATGTCCCAGTGGAATCCACGGTTTGATAAGCTCTCAATGGGAGAAAGGGTAATCTTGTCACCATTGAGATAGATGACGAGGAGGTGGACCTACAGAATCTCATTGCTGAGGTATAGGAAGCAAGGACATGGAAGAGGACGTCCAACTGGTGTGCTCTGTAGTGAAATTTCCTGAGTACGTCCCTCTGTGCAAAAGGAAAACTAAGATACCAAAGGATTTGGATGCCACCAAGAACACACTCCAGATCCCGCTCCTCCCTGATGGAATTGTGTTTGAGGGTTCATACCTGGGCCACGTGCCCACAATGAAGGTTGAAGATTGGGACGTCATGGACATCAAGAAGTTCCCACACTTAGAGATAGAGAGCCTCATGAATCAGAGTAGAGAGGGGCCAGTCACAATGTTAGAGCCGTGAAAATGGTTGTGCGGTGTGGAGAATGGATTCCACACTTTCACCATGCACCCATCACTATTTTTGTCATCAGGCAGCTGCTTTGCCTAGTGCATGATGGGTACTTATGGTTGGAGGAGCCTATTGGCATCATGGTAGATCTCATCCACAGAATTTCTCGGCTTCCCTGTAAGGGAAGGGATCCCATGACGATAGTAGGAAAAAGCGGAGATTTGGCTCTCGCGGAAGCCATGAAGAAAAAATAGAAGCTGGAGAAGAAAAATAGGGGTTATGTAATCAACAATATTAAAGATAAAGGGGTGCATGTAGCCACCCAACTACTAGCCAAGAAGGTAATGAGAAAATGTTGCGATGATGAGGTACTAATGCCGCTAATTGCATTGCCTGAACAATGAGCAAAGGGGGTCCAATTCAATCGGGCCAAGTTCCTCTACGAGGAATTCTTGACTAACTGCAAGGAAGCCCAGGAGTAGGGTAAGACCTTCCACTATGTGTGGTTGCTCTTGTCCATTCTATTGGTAGCAAGAGAACTTCTAGAGGACAATCCTGAGCATTGAACAAGACTTACCAGAGGCCACAAATTACGCATCGCTCTAGGATACCAAGGAAATGAAGAGGATTCATGATACAAAGATATTTTGGGTGCTTATCAAGGCGAGCATCCGAATGTGGATTAATAGAAGGCCACGCCGATCCCCCACAGTGCACGACAGTCTGTGGAGCTTTGCAGACTTCAAGGTAGACATGCACAATATTTACATCAGGTGTGAAAGGATCCAGCACAGCAGTGGACCAAGCTCCCCTTCATCGCCATTGATGATGCAATTTTTATAGTGTTAGAATCATGGCCTCCTGGGTGGTGCACCCCAGATCTGGCAGAGCTAGATAGGACAATAACACAGAAAAGAAAGGATGAGGCCAAGTTGCACATCATGAAGTTGGCCGAGAAGAGGTGTAATGAAAAAGTGGCAGCAGAGGTAAGGGTAGTCTGCGAGGCAACAAAGGTAGCCATGGAGCAGGCAAAGGCCACTGAAGTAGTAATAACAACATAGACAACAGGGGCCACAACAACACAGGAAGAGGAGGGCCAGGAATTGTCTATATGACAAAAGGTAGAGGACACAGAACTTGCAGACGAAGGCACGGACCCGAGCACAACTTCCACCTAATTGAAAAGGCTGCGCGTCACAGAGAGATCAGGTCCATGGAAAAAGGTCAAGGCGTCCAAATTGGCCATCGACCCGATCACATTAATAGAAGGCAACCTCTACGACATCGGTGACATGGTTCGCGAGGTCACCAAGGAAGTGCTCCAAGAAGCCATGTCGAAGCAGCAAACTGTGTTGGGGGCCCTAAGGGCACAGTTGTAGGAACTACAGGTGCAGCCCCCACAGGAAGAAACTGTATCCACCTACATAGTAGTAGGCACATTAGCAGCAGAGAAGATGCTACGTGTAAGGATGGCCAATACCGTAGTGCTATCAGAAGGGGTGCTAGCAATAGAGAATGAGATCGACAGAGGCGCAGTTGGTAGGATCAAGGAAATTGGCCTTAATTTGGATGCCCTTCTACGAGACACATTGTACCAACTGTAGGATGGCATAAAAGCAGAGCTCTACGCCAGGGAGGGCCGCGTGATTCAAGTGATGAGTGAGTAAAATATCAACATCGAATAGCTCAGCCTGCTTCATGACGAACTAGTGTCACAAAACTAGCAGATAGTGTAGACAAGTGATGAAGCGTGCTGTCGAGTCCCAGAGTTGTCCATCGCCACAGACCTACCAATAGAAATGCAGATCCACTATTTGGCAAGTGGAGTCTAAAAATCATGTGAGGAAACAATGCTTGTGCATCTCGAGCTGAATCTCCAGACTGGTGAGCTACGGCTGAAGGCGCATCCTTCCATTCCCCCGAAAGTTAGAGAGCAACACGTTAACACTATCCAAATAGGGTTGGAAGAAATTGGACGGGGAGTACAAAAATGTACCAGTATGTTGAACCAAGCCTTTGGAGGCCTCACATCCTTGCAGGAGGACCCAAACATACAACGCTTGGAAACAAAGGAGTGCGAGCTTCAGGAGTAGTACAACAATGTAAGGGGAACTATGTAGACAGTGGTCCTCACTCAACAGCTCGCAAAGATGCAACAAGCAAGGGCACTGAAAGAGTAGGTGGATGCCGCAAGATAGAAAGAGGCACTTCTCAAAGTGTGCATCCAGCCATGGATTGATGAGGCCTTCACCATTATGACAGATATCAAGGGCAAGCTCACACAGATGTATGGCCTCTACGTGCTAAGGCAGGGATTCAATCCTCACAAAGAATTATTGGAAGTGTGCATGTAGCAGGTCCAAAAAACTGCAAAACAATGCATTGCGGACCTCTGAGTAGTACGAGACCAGTTGGAGGGGCTCTGCGCCAAGATCGCCACACCAACAGAGTGACTCAGGGACAAGTCACGATGATTGTGTTGGGGGCCTGTTGGGCATGGAATCCCCCCATAGCATGTTTCGGGCCTCAAAGCCCAAGTTTTGGTCAAATGTATTGTAAGACTCCGTGAATTGCGGGTGCAGAGCGTGAAGTATAGGTTGAGTCATAGGGTTGTCTACCCTAAGTATTGTAATGTCATGTATTGTCATGTTGGCCTACCCATGGTCTGCGAACCATGGGATTTTATAAATAGGACGAGGTTCTAACTTGTAAAGATAGCAAATGGGAAAGATAGATGAATATGAATAGTTCAATCTTAGAGTAGGAGTTTAAGTGTATTGGGTCGTAGCAGTAGGAAGAGGCTCTGTAGCTAAGTGTGCAGAGGCTTAGTAGAGTCTGCAGCTAAGTGCGTAGACCCCTGCAGCTAAGTGCGTACAACAATCTTGAACGAAGAATAATAAAGATAAGTTAATTCCAATTTATGTGCATCTACTTGTGTATTTCCTTCTTTACATTTATACTATTTTGTTTATCGCGCGCACTTATATGATCGATGGATATACTGTTAATTATCACTAGTCTTACACAAATAAGTTAAGTAGATGGGTAATAACAGGTTAAATATTAAGGAACTTGGGTATAATACGGATCATGCCCCGAGTAAGTCTGTGCAGAGGTAGCATCACAGGTTGCGAGGGACTAATAGGTGCGTGTAGTGATGTGCATGCAGGGTCAAACCGTGGACCGCCTGAAGCTCATCATACATCCCCAGGGTGCAGAAACCCGATTCTAGCACCCTCCCATACTACTTCGAGTGAGGCCTCAGTCCATGCTCCATGGACTGTTGCCAAAAGGGCCAGTAGTTCTACGATTTTCTTGGCTAAATCACCTCTGAACCTAGGTCAGGCCCATACAAGCCAACATGAGCCCATGTCACAGTTGTGGCCCTGAGCTTCATCCTTATCCATTTGATAGTTTGGTAGTTTTCAGTCATTTCAGCCAATGGTGGTTGTGGGCTTCTAGGTAGCATTCCTATTGGTCCCTTTGTTGTGGGAATGCCTGGCCTTCCCTAGATGCAACTCTGCAGGCTGGCTCTATGCCTCTGTAGGCTAAAATTTCCGAGTTCAACTCTCTTGTTACCTCTACCCAAAAATTATGCAAGCAGGGGTACTCTAAGTTTGTGAAGAAAGATGATCATATCCCCAAGACTGAAATATGTGCCAGTCAGGCACATTCGAGAACACTCCAGCTAGCTGAAAAAGGCCTTAATGGGTAGTTCATGGGCATTTGTCCTTCCCCTCATGCTCTTAAGGCTTGAGTCTAAAAGAACTGGAATCCTCTTATCAAGGGGGGCTTGATCTCCTCCTTTTGTAGCAAAGGGTTCTACATTTTTTATTTTGAGAACCTTTAGGACTGTGACCTTGTTTCTTAGAGTGGTCCATATTTTATGGGGGCCCAAGGGCTATTTATGGATTTATGGAGCCCTAGTTTCAACCCCAAATATGATGTTCCTTCCTTGGTTCCTATTTGGGTGAAACTCCCTTACCTCCCTCTGCACTGCTGGAATGATGCGACATTTCAGCTTATTGGAAACTCTCGTGGGAAATACATCGACTGCTCTGAAACTAAGGATGGCCTATTATCGTATGCTTGGATATGTGTGGAAGTGGACCTTAAAAAGGTTCTTTTGGTGGTAGTCATCCTTTGTATGGATAGTTGGTCACACATACAAGAGGTTAACTATGATCAGATTCCCTTCAAGTGCAAGTTGTGCCATGAATATGGGCACTTTGCTAAATGTTTCCTATAAGGGTGAGATTCCATGGAGAAACCTTCTGGGGTACAAAAGAGCAATGGATGTGGTTCAAGTATCGTAAGTCCTTGAAGATTCCACCCCATGAAAACTCCCCTCGTTTGGGGATGGCTTTGACCCCCTAAGTTTCCCGTTGGGTGGGGATGGCTCGGGCTTGGAAACTATGAATAGCTTTGAATTTTTAGGTTCAGAGGCTGGTGTGGAAGGATCAGATCCCACCCCACATCCCCCTCTAGTTTCTGGGGACTATGACCCTCGCTCTGTCCCCCAAGGCTTCCCCACTAGCAGCCACATGGAGACTAGTTCATGTCTAGAACTGGTAGTATCTTAAAGGACTCATCAGACAACGAGGAGGAATTGGAAGGCTTCATGACCTCTTCTAAAGGAAAGGGATCTATAGGGAAACTAAGGTCAGTTGAAGATAGAACTGATGGGCCTAGGAAGAAATAGACTGTTTGAAATGAGAAAAAAACAGGGCAAAAAACAAAGAATGAAGTCAAATGGGAAAAGACTGAGAAATACAAAGAATTGGGAGTCCATCACACTATCCCACATCAGCTGGAAAATGCAAGAAACAAAGGAGGTGGAGGGGAGAAAGGAAATAACTCGATCTCTAACAAGGGGTCAAGGAACCTAAAGAAGTGATTAATGAATACAATATCTTGGAATTGTAGAGGACTCAGTTTGGTAAAGAGAATCACAGAAGTAAAATCCATCATCATCAAAGAAATGCCCAAAGTCACCCATGCTATAGGATACCAAGATGAATGAGGAGTCTATCAACTCCATTAAACATTAAATTTGGAACACTAGCAAGATTGAAATAGTCAGCTCCAGAGGGGCGAATGGAGGTCTTTGTACACTATGGAATCTAACAAAGGTAAATCTGCTAAGTACTCTAAAAACTATGAATTGGTTAGCAATTATTTTTAATCAAATTGAGAAGAAACAAATCTTCATGGTGATAAATGTGTACATGCCCACCCATTTCTGCGAAAAGAAAGAATTCTTGAATTCCTTGATGGACCTAAAAAATACTAAGTATGGGAATACCTGAATTATTGGGGGGACTTCAATACTACAATGGGCCACCATGAAAAAAGAGGGGGCTCCATAATTCAGAATTCCCAACAGGAATACATGGAGGATCACATTTCATCCCTGAACTTATATGATGTCAAACCCCAAAAATTCCTTTACACTTGGTCTAACAGAAGAGTGGGTCTAAATCATATTGCAGCATGTTTAGAATTTTTCCTTGTAGCTGACAATATCCTAACTTTGAATTATTGCCTTAAGTCTCCCATTCTCCCCTGGGCTAGATTGAACCACTGGCCTATTCGCCTGGAAATCTCCTTGCCCTTGGATCTAGGGCTCATTCCCTTCCAATACTCACCTCCATGGTTAGAAGTCACCAACTTTGTTGAAATGGTCTCCACCTCCTAGTCAGGTTGGATTGATGGAAGCCCAATTACTATCTGGGAGGCCAAGATTCGCAGATTGAAAAGAGACATGAAAACTTGGCTAAAGGAGAAAAAAATAGTAAGATAGTTCAATATAAAAATATGGAAGAAAAATTGGTTGCAATCTAAGGGCAGATGAAAACCATGCAGATTCAGGTTATGGATATCCATAAAGAAGTTGAAACCTTCAAAAGCCTTCATAGATCTCTCAGAGAGGAAGAGGAGTACTAGAGATTAAAATCAAGAAATAACTATGTTAAGGTAGGGGATAGAAATACTAAATTCTTTCACAAGCAAGCCAAGTTTAGGAAAAAAAAAAAAAATATTACTTAGATTACCCATGGGGGAAGGATCATCAATAATTTTGAAGAAATCAAAGGAGAAGTAGTTGATTGCTATAAAAACTTGTATACTAAGGACCACACTTGGGATTTGAACAGTGAATATTTCTTTCTTGATGGAATTCCTCCCCTTGTTTCAGCAGATTGGAATAGATTGTTGACTGCTACTCTTATGGAGGAAGAAATAGTAAAGGTAATCTTTTCCTTCCCCTGGATAAAGCTTCGGGCTCGGATGGTTTCTCTGCGAGCTTCTATCACTCCCTTTGGGATGTATAAAGAAAGATCTGTGTAGGTTGGTCGAATACTCCTTTAAAAATGGTGCAATGTTGGGCAGCATAATTTCTTCCTTCCTGGCCTTAATCCCTAAAGAGTCAAACCCCTCCTCATTCTCTAGATTCTAACCTATTTACATCTGCAATGTCTCTAACAAGATCTTTTTGAAACTGTTGGCCTAGCATATAAAGCCGCTATTGCCCCTCCTAATATCTGATAATTAAGGGGGCTTTGTCCCTGGGAGACAATTTTTTGACAACATTATCCTCACCCAAGAAGGTCTAGACTCCAGTTGGAGGCAAGGTGATCAGGGAATGATTATTAGACTAGATATGGCACCTTTGAAAAGGTTAGGCACAATTCCCTACAGAAAGTTCTCCGTAAACTTGGTATGGATGAGACTTTCATAAGATGGATAAATATTTGTATAGCCTCCCCCTGGATTTCTTTGTTGGCGAGTGGTTATGTTGTTGGTTTAACCAAAGCTTCCAGAGGACTCTGCCAAGGGTGTCCCCTCTCACCCTTCCTTTATATAATTATGGTTGATTTTCTGAATAGACATTTGGAGTCCGAGCAAGCCTCCCTCAACCTCTCGGGCATTCCTTTCCAGCAGGGCATCAAAATCATAAACCATGGATAGTTTGTAGATGACACTATATTAATGGGAGGTGCCTCTACCATTATTGCAAGGAGGTTTAAAAACATTCTCGACAAACTTCTTAGGGCATTGAGGTGAGCTACGAGTGACAGTAAGTGCCACATATACAATTAGAATGTTACAAGGAAAAAGGAAAAAATGATTGAGGAAATTCTCAGATTTAAATCTATCTGGGACTGGAAAAATTTCAATTACTTAGGGATCCCAATCTTCTTGGGATGTGTTGCACCAAATTGATGGAAACAATTGAAAGAGAAAATGAAACCCAAAATTGTAAACTTGGGTGGGATTTGGCTTAATAATGCGAGCAATGAAATTCTAGTGAAATTAGTACTTTCAGCTACCCCCCTATATCAGTTCACAACTCTGCAAGCCCCCAAAAGTGTGTTTCACCAAAAGGGCATGTACATCAGGAAATCCCTGTGGGAAGGGGGAAAAACAGAAACCAAGAAATATCACTTAGTAAATTTGAAAATGGTCAGAGCCCCAAAGAAGCATGGCAGTCTAGGGATTCGGGACCTAAGAATTGCAAATATGGCAATAGGAGAAAAAATTTATTGGAGTTCAGTCACAAATCCGAGTTAGTGTTGGTCCAAAATTATCAAGTCCAAGTATCAATATTAGCCAAATGATTGGGATGGGAAAATGGCCTCTATATGGGGTTCCCCCATTTCGTGTCTGATCAACTCCTCCAAGCATTACATCACAAAATATTTAAGAAATATCCCTAGAAATGGTGCCATTATCAATATTTTTTCTTATTCAATTCTAGGTCTTCTGTCCCTTGATTTTGATCAATATTTTGTGGACTTCGTCTCTTCTTGAAAAATAGAGGGGTGGAATCTCTGGATCAGATTGTGGAGTGGAACCAGAAAGCTAGTTAGAAGGGATGTGTTAGAGTTAGTCTGGTCAGTCCTCCGTCAGAGATCAAAACTCTTTATGCATTCCATTTTTAGGTGTCCCGCTCCATCCACCCAGCTGCATTCCACTAGGGGCATGCCATAATTTGACGGAGAAGGTCGTGCTAGTCATTCCCCCTCTTGTCTGGCTCCTGCTGGCTCAGGTCTTTTGTCAATGATCACTAAGGTCCATGACAGTCAAGGTCTGGTCCTTTAAAGGACAAAAGTCATTTTCGATGTTTAGGTCTAGGGATTCATCAATTTGGTCTTTAAACATATTCAATAAAGCCATGCAGGCCAGAGTGAGGCCCTTACACAGTTGTGATTCAGAGAGCTTCATCGTCATGTGGATAGACTTCGACTGTTCTTCAAAACTATGTTTTGAAGAAAAGTCAAATACTGTCATTTGTGATAAAATTTTCAAAAAAGTTGTTAGTTGATTTCTTCAGGTGCAGGCATGATTTCCATGGCCAAATGTCCTGTCGTGCAATCCCTGCAAAGAGTGCTGAAAATTTCATCATTTGAGCTAAAATTTGAAACGAAAAGTGAAAATCAGTGTGTTTTAAAGTCAGTGAAAAAATGTCAAAACATAACATTAGAAAAATGGGTTTTTGAGGATGCAAAAATTTAACCCATCACTTCCAAGGCTTTATATACAAGTTTTCATCAAAATCAAAGTCATTGTGCTAATCCAAGCCTTAGAGAAACGTTGCAAAGGGTTTGAGTGTGAATCATGCGTGTTTGAGTGAGTTGGAGGCAGTTTCAAGGAGCACGACGCACACAGAGGGCACAGTGCACACAGAGCCAGCCCTCAGTTCACATTTTCAACGGGCACAACACACACCTAGGGCGTGACGCACTGGGTTTTGCATGTGGCACACACAGACCAAGGGCCGAAACAGTGCCAAATCACCTCAAATTTTTGTGAAGCCCATCAAATTGAAAGATATCACAAAGGCACCCATCCTCACACCATAATCAAAGGGTAGCCTAAGCATAGTACACACAGCAGTCATGACATCACAACATTCATCAGAGTATGAGATGGAGACACAAAGTGACTCATCATCGGAAGAGAAGGCTCCCAGGAGACATCACAAGAGTGGAAAACATGTAAGGGACAAGCCCACTACCCTCACTGAATTACAAGCATGCCCTCTTGCCATGTCATGTTTCCAACACCTAGCATGTTTTGAATTTTGTTAAATGTTGGTGAATGTTAGAGTTCATCATGAGTTGGCCCGTCTTTTTGTACTTAATCTACATGGAGGTCAGTCTATCTTGGTTGGGGTCACCTTCACATTGACACCCAAAACTATCTCAGTGGAAACAGGAATACCAAATGTTGGAGAACAGTGGCATAAGAAGAAGAAGGTGGATAGGAAAAACTATGAGCCTTACATCAAGACCAGATTCTTGAGTCAGCTCACAAGAGTCTTTCCCTTCAGATACTTGAAAGATGAGTCTTCTCCACTCATGAAATTGATCATGAAATACTTCAGCTGTGAAGGGAGGTTCTCTCGACTATATGCCTATCACATCAGGTTGCTCATGCACTTTACCAGGGTGAGGATGATGAACCTCCCATTTTTCATATGCAATAACATAGAGAGGATGAACACCTTCATGCTGCATAAGACCCCTCAGCAGTAGCTTAACAGTGTGTATCACTTTGCCCTTATCCGGATTTTGGTAGATCATCAGTTGGGATTGCATGGCATTGCTTGGGAGGACTTCATCTACCGTGACCTCTTCAGTACATCATAGGTACTATCAGAGCCAGAGTAGGAGATGGATGGTCCTTCTCATTAGTATGAGCACCATGAGACCAATACCATGCCAGTTTTTGTTACATATCAGAGAGGCAGTAGGCACTTGTTTGCAGCAGCAAAGCGAGTGTTATCTCCACCTGGGGTGGAAGGGGCCTCGCTTTCGGCATCGACTACACAGGTACAGGACAAGGGCAAGAGGCCCATGCATGATGAAGGTCCATCAGGAGAACAGGAGGCTGATTTCATCCTCATTCAAGATGATGAGGCAGAGGCGAAGAATGCCCGACTTAGGATGACTATTCAGAAGAAAAACATGGAGATCCAAGACTTTTCACTCAAAGTGGAGAGGGCCAGATGGATAATCAAGTATCTGGAGCAGAGGAACAAGCAGCTTGAGGACCATCATGTGATCATGGAGCTGCAAAGCATCCGTGAAAATCGACAAGCTGCCCAGCAAAGAAGGATCGAGCTCACTACCTTGGAGCAAGAGATCAACAATGACCGTGAGTCCTGGCTAGAGCAGATCAACATACACCTTGAGAGGCTACTGGAGAAGGCCGAAATAGACCAAACCATACTAAGGAGGATGGTTTATCATTACAGGGCACGAAACATGAGTGCAAAGGCCCGGATAAGGAGCTTGAAGGCCAAATTGAGCAAAGAAACGAAAGAGGAAAAAGAGCAAGATCGGCTTCGAATATTGGTTGAAGCTTTTGTGGCCCAACATAATGCCTCTTAGAGAACCTCCAGCCCAAATTTCAAGAAATTTGGGACAATTTTGGTCACATGGAAATTTTTTGGTCACAAACACAGGTTTTTTCTCCTTGTGCGCTGTGCCACTGGTGAGACACGTAGGATTGGGAGCTCCAAGTGAGAAATGGCTTGCATTTTTGGATTCAGCATGTAAAATCACGACTATTGGCACTCGGGCAAGAAATTTTGGCATGATTTGAGTCTCCCGGAGGTCAAAAACACCCAAAAAATGACCTCTCTGCCCCTATTTTGACACACAGGAAGCAGTCTTGGGAGAATGAAGATTTGGAGGGGAAAATGAGCTCCAAATTCAAAAATTCCACTTGGGTTAGAAAGTAGACAGGACAAGCTTTCCAAGAAGCACACTTGGGGACATTTTGGACTCCTAAAAGTGCTTCAAAACGGGACCCAAAGTGGCACGACGCATATAGAAAATGGCGTGGCGCATATAGGAAAAAAATGCCAATTTCACCTCTGTTTCGCGAAATTTCGATTCGCGACTTCTCCAAAGTGGGCCCGCTCATTTACACTTCACTGTTTCAGCACATAAGGTGGAATTTAATGTATTTTCACTCAATATGGGCTTCTATCCAAGTGGAAAAGGAAGGCAAACAGTCACCCCAAGCCATTTGTCATGTTTGTAACGCTGCACCTGTAGCTAATGGTTGGCTTTCCACCTTCATTTTGTAATGATTCAAGTAACTCCACAACCCTTGGGCGTTCTATCTCTTCATGGCACATTCTATATATTGTATGCAAACTATTTTCATAGGGTTGGTTGGTTGGTAACTTTTGGGAGACTGTGGGAAAGAAACTTTGTTTCTTCATTGTATATTTTTACAGAGGATTAATGAAAGGTAACGACTCTGTTTCATGAGATTCATGTGGTTGTGAGTGTAGCAAATGTGTCTCTTATGTTTCATATGTATCTTGTTATGTTTCATAGTTCATTTCATATTCATTTCCAGTGAAATTTTC
>APFE030659746.1:0-10556 GCA_000404065.3 Pinus taeda
TCACATATAACAAACTCAGGGTATGGTCACAACCATCCATCTGAAAGAGACATGTGTATAAGCATGATCATGTCACATCGTCTCACAACCTGGACTTTTGTAATCTAAGCCCAGGGTCTTGCGTTCCAACATGACCCAATCAAAATACAAATTCTAACATGTGAATAGATGTGTCGAAGTCGAGCATGCTAGAAAGTTTCTTGATTACCAGTCAATGATGAGAACTGTTAACAAGCACGAGAGATGCCACCAATAATGATAATGGCTCTCAAGGTACCAACAGAACAATTTACGGAGTGTGAGTAAGGAACTGAAGTCGAACACGCTTGAAGTCACCCGATCAAAAGCCAATGATACGAGCCCGTCGTTGAGTGTGAAGAACTTGCCATTAGGGCATGCAAGCTCTAAGGTACTAGAAGGGAGTCTCTCAGCCAACTTCCCAAATAATGAGCTGAGGTTGATAGGAAGTGGCCTTGTTGAAGGAGGGCCATGATGTATCCCACATCATCGACATGAGACAAGGTGATCCAATGATTATGGATGATACAGAGAATCGAGAATGAGTGTAAAACACATAAGGATTAACTCTTGAAAATATTGACAACATGACTCCGAAGTTTAGCAACTCTTTGTATCCATAGGATCGGAGGTCATGATGATGTGGAAAAGATCAAATGGAAAGGCAAAAAGTGGATGACCCAAACCCAGGAAGGTCAATGATGAAGTGAGGTCATCCCAACCTGACATGAAGCAAAAGAGTGTCATGTTCAAGAGTGACAAGCTGTCGAGACAACTGGTAAAAATTTTCCATTTTCCCCCACCATTCTTGGAAGGTACCCCAATTATTTTTTATCACAAGCTTGAAGGGGATAACATATGCTTGTAATATAAGTCCATTCTTTGGATGGATCCGACCTAGTAAGATTAACGAGCCCTAGGAAGGAGAAGCTCACGTCCGTCATGGTGACGAATCCGATGTCGTTAAATTTTAACAAGTTCAACAGAGGAAAAACTCAATGTCTTTTTCATGTTTAGAGCATTTAAAAAAGACATAGTAAAGAAAACTCCAAAAGGTCCCTTTTCATGAAGTTGAAAAGGTAGAAAATAATACTCAAGAGAACCTCTTGGCCATGTCAACCAAGGAGTACCTTTTTGGTAAATAGTTTATCCTATCCTGAAAAGGGGTAAATGTATACTAGGTAAACAACGTTTCAGAACCATTTACGAGGTCAAAATGACAAGAGCTCGGCAATATTTGCATGTTTTTAGAGTCAGAAAAGAGATTAAAGAAGACTCCCTATTTTTTATTTACTTTAACGATTCGAAAATGGAAAAATACTTGGAAATCTTTTCATTTCCATTTTTTTTACGAGTCGGGAAAAGAGCATAAACAAAACTCCAGTTTTGCATCATCTCCAAGAAACCATCACCTATCACTGCACAAGAAGCAAAAACATTATCCATTTCTAAGGAAAAAATGGTGAAAAAATACTTTTAAAACACTAAAATACCGTCAAAAGTTTATAAAAAGGAGAAAAAAGTAAAACATTTTACCATTTATCGTTTTACCTCATTGGATCAATTTTTACCCACTTGTGCCCTATATCTTCAGGAACAGATTTTACGGATCTAGGAAGTCGATTGTTGAATCGTTCATTGCAGGTAAGAGCTGTGGCCCTATTCTTCACATTAATACCTGTTTTTTGAACATTTAATTGTCTTTGTGGGGTATTTGATGGGATTTTTACAAAAAAAGATTGCTAACAGTCGGTGCGAGATCCGAGCATGGGACCGCACTGATCGTCAGCTTTTAACACAGGGTCTTGCACCATTGGCACTCTTGTTTTGAAAATAGTCGTGTCAGCACAGAGAAATAAAATATTTTGATTTCCACCCAAATTCAATGCTTAAAATCGAAATTTCCCTTTCAAGAACTGATGTTGAGTTAAATGTGGGGTGTTTCCAAGAAAATCAAGGCAAGAAAATAGTGATTAAGTGGAAATAATGTGAACATGAAAGAATAGACCAAATGGCCTTAGAGGATCCAGACTATCTTGACGCATTGAGGAACTATGGGCTCCTCAAGTTCTTTCTAACACCAAGCCTACGGGCTCAACCTCATCTACTACATTACCTGATCAGTCTATGGGATATCAGATGAGAGGTATTTGTGATTCATGACCAAGAGTTGGAATTGGAGACTTCAGATATTTATTTCATTATTGGACTATCTCGAAGAGGAGAACCGGTCCAACTCTATGGAGGCAGGCCTATTGGGGTGAGCGTAAACACGCTCTTTGCCCAACATTGCCTAGGAGCTCCAAAATTTACAAGTGGAAATATTGATATTATGACAATAAATGATCCTCTATTGAAGGTGGTACTTTTGACCATCAACCAAGTAGCTGGGGCTCAAGCACTACATGATTCCAACAAATCTCGCTTCCAATATGTTGTGGATTGAATGGCAACACTGTTTTCAATTGGGCAAAAGCAATGAAAGTAAACATGAAGCGATAACTATCCAAATGCAAAGCAGGGAATTTGAGGCAATTTAGATATGGCTCTGTCCTAGTAATCTTCTTTTTGGAATGAATCCCACTATTCCATTATCATATGTCAGAGGTGAACCCCCTGATACCGTGAGATCCATGGATGGTTCGATGAAGCGAGCTAATTCCCAAATCTGGAGGGGGGCAACAAATGTCTTACAAGGCTACCTTCTTTGTGTAGCTTAGACAACAGATGATTGCCATGGAGGATTGGCCATACAACGAGACTGACTTTCATGGTCATCTTGACATGCCACTCCCAAAGGGAGAGGACTTTGATGATGGAGGTGAGCAAAACATTTTTTTTTTTGTTTTCTATTGTTTTTTAATATATGTATTCGTGACAACTTAAATTTTTAATTGTAGATGTTGGACCAAATATATCAATAGGGATGTCCCCAATAGTGAGACTCGTGGCTTAGGAATTCAAGGTCGCTCCTTACTAGGAAGGAGTTGACAACGAAGAGGAGATCGTTCGAAATCTGGATAACTCGACGAGAGGGATTCCAGAATATGCATGGATCAAGGACATTCCTCACTGTTATCAGTGGCACACGTGGGAGTGTCATATTGGATCCGTCGATTACTGACTCATGTAGTGCGAGCAATAACATGTTATCACGAGCATCATGGAGAGTAGTCCATATTTAGAATTTATAGTTTTGAGGCTTGCAAGCCATGGATGTACTTGGATCACATATATTATATTTTGGATTTTGATGCATTATGCTCAAACATTATCAACATATATATGCTATATTTATTGTTTACTATGATATAATGTTTCTCAAATATTGTGTAAATTTCTATCTAAAACATAATTAGCCAATGCATCTGTTAATGTATTCATATTCCTAGGAATGTGATGATATGTAATATAATCAAAATTTCTTTCCAAGAGATGAATACGAAAATACATTCTCAATAATTGAGGGTTTCTAAAATAATATTTCCCATTAAGATGAAGAACAACAAGTTGTGAATCAAGGTTTACAACCATTTCTTGAATGTCAAGAGCAATAGGTTCTGACAAGAGTTCAAGAACTGCACTATATTCAACAATGTTATTAGTTGTTGGACCCAAACAAATACCTTGAAGATCAATCAACTCACTATGAGGGTCATAAATAGCCCATGGTGTGGATAATAAATTTTTGGTAATACGGCAAGAACCATTAGCGAAATTGACATAAGGAGTCACAAATGTTTACAAAACAGGTGAAGACATAATAAGGAAAGATGCTAAAAAAAACATGCCAAACAAAACTGCACAAAAATGAATAACACACTTATGTACATAAGTAAGCATGCGAGATGACTCACACATAATAATTTTTGAGGTATAGCCCATTGCGAGGCTTGTCCAAAGGGTTATCCTCATAATAAATTAGCTCATAGGCCCCTTTTTGTAATACACACTTAACAATATAGGCCCCATGCCACATGGGTTCGAATTTTCCTGCCCCTATCTTATCGTTAGCATGGTCATATAGCAAGACAAAATCACCCTCAGAAAAAGAACAAGGAGAGACCAACTGATCAAAATGGGATTTAACTCACTTTTTCTGTTCTTCAATTACTAAAGGAGAAGGACATCGAATTTCATCTAGTTGTTCCAAATATAGGACACACTCTTCTTTAGGCAAGGTATCAGGGAGTAATTCGACAACCAATTTGAGTGAGGGAATTTCAAATTCAATCAATAGGGTAGATTGCAGACCATATACTAGATGAAAAGGTGTGAATCCATTTGTGTCTTAAGTCGAGGTTTGGTAGGCCCACAAAGCTGAAAAAGCATGAGATACCAATTGGATTTGTGCATCCCAATGGTGCGCTGAAGCATAGTAACTAAAACTTTGTTTACTGCTTCAACTTCGTCGTTGACTTGAGGGTAATAAGGAGTTGAACCATCATGATGTAAGCCCAATTTAGAAGTAAGTTAGCCATCATATAATCATGAAAAAGGGAGCCATGGTCAGTGAAAATGGCTTGAGGGACTCCAAACTGGGAAATACCATGATTGAAGAGAAATTGTGCAGCCATTTTACCATCAGTTGAAAATGTAGGCATCGCTTCAGCCCATTTAGTGAAGTAATCTACAACAATGATAATATAACCATGCCCCATGGTCGAATGAGGGTTACATGTCATAAAATAAATGCCCCATTTGGATCAGGGACAAATGGTAATAATGGGGTGAAGGTGAGCGAGTGCGGCACGCATTTTCCGCTAATAAATCTGGCACTCATGGAATTTGCAGACAACAAGAATGCAATATTTAAATATGGAGGGCTAGAAATAGCTAGTGCAGAGGATTTTTTGAGCAGTGGGATAACTAGACAAATGACCACCACATGAGCTAGAATGGCAGTAATTTAAGGCTCTTTTAACCTTATCAAGAATTAAACATTGGTGAAGAATCAAATCAAAATCAACGTGGTATAAAGTATCCTCAATGATGCGGTAAGGTTGGGATTGATGCCAAATGCATCAGTAATCATCCTTGGATAACACAGACCGAAAGCTAGAAGTTCGGAGATACACAATGATATCACCATACCAAGGATCGAGAGTGCTAATCAGAAAGAGAGTCTCATCGGGAAGCTACTCATCAGCACCAGTAGGTAGAGAAGCAGAGGGAAAAGAGAAAATCAACTCAGAAAATATAATGATTTCTTCTATTTGGCAGTGGTGAATACCAAATCGAATTCTTGGAGGATGACAATCCACTTGGAATATTTACCCCCAAGTAACTGACGAGTTAGAATATAAGTGATGGGGTTGCAATCGAAAACCATGATTGTAGTGCGGAGGAGAATATAATTCCGAAAGAGTTGAACAACCTGAACAACAACCAAAGCCAATTTCTCGACATGAACATAATGAGGCTCAGTATCGAGGAGATTGCAGCTAAGGTAATAAATGACATGTTCATGACATTTTTCATCGTCTTACACCAGTAGCATAACAATAGTGCTAGAATTTGTAGCTAGATGGAGGAAATAATCATGATGATAGTTTGGAGGGTGTAATAAAGGAGCATTAATGAGGATAGCTTTCAAGTCATCAAAAGACTTTTGGGCAGTCTCATCCCAAAGAAATGGAGTTCCTTGCTTAAGTAATCGGGTGAACCCTGTAGCTAGCTCAGCATAGTTAGGCACAAAGCGACGAAGGAAATTCGCTTTCCCTTGCAGAATTTGTAATTAATGCAACGAAGAGGGAGGGGGTAGATTAACAATATCCTCCAATTTGAGAGGATCATGATGAATACCATCCTTCTAAACAATAAAACTAAGAAGTCATCTGGACTCAACTTAGAAGACACACTTATTCGGGTTAAGCCAAATGTTATAGTGTCTACAACAAAGAAATATTTGTCAAAGATGATCGGGATGATCATGGAACTTAAGTGAATGAGTAGGAAGATCATCCAAATAAGGGTAAATGATGTTTTTAATGTCATGAAAATAATAAGACATCGCTCATTGGAAAGTAGCCCCATCATTCTTAAGGCCAAAAAGGAGACAGTAATCAACATAGACACAGAAGGTGCCCTATTTCTTAGTCACCAGTACGATGTTGGACACCCAATATATCAAAGGTATAGGATAAATAAAACCAGCTTTAAGAAGTTTTTCAAACTCTTCCTTAATGGTAGACGCTTTTCTAGGGTGCACAGGATGAAAGCGTTGACAAACTCGCTTTGCGTTAGGCTAAGTCAGAATTTTGTGTACGACTATACTTGGGTCAATGTCAGGCATTTCTTCATACAACCATGCAAAAACATCTCTGAAATTTTGAAAAAGGTGAGTATAAAGCTTGATCTCATCAGGAGAACAAGTTACCCCAATATGAATGTGTTCAACGATACCAAGTTTAACAGAAATGTCAATAGGAATCTTTTTGGTAATATTACCCATGTTCCCTTCTGACCAAACTTCATGGGTCCTTATAGGCGTCTAAAGTGGTTAGGTCAGAAAATGAGAAGAGAACTTCTCAAGACAAGAAGACATGACTTCCAGTCTAGGTAAGAATGAGGAAAGATAATGAGTATCATTCCAAGGTGTTTCCTCAAGAGACATAATTTCCATGATACTTTTGTCAATAGGAAATTTCTTGGTTAAGGGATCAGAAGAATATGAAGAACCAAGCTGATGACCATAACCCGTCAAAGCCCAGAATCTACAAACACTACCATGCATATAAGAAATGCATCTCAAATCTCTGTCCAAATAAAGCTCAATTCTAGGCAATTTCAACAGTACACATATAGAAGTTCTTCAACTTATCCATACCCCGATCAACAATTTCATTAACAACTTGGTATGCCCTTTCTTGAGCCTCTGCTATATCACTTCCCATGGCTGTGACACCCAGCACGCGTCCTCCCATGGCAACCATATTTCCATGTGAATCCAATGCTGTCCCCGCATGAAATATTTTAACTTTTAATGCGACAACCTCGGTTTCCTGAAGGTTTTTTATAATAGTGCCTCTTTTATAGTCTCTAGGGTAGCCTTAACTTGCAAGGACAACAACCAAGGCCGAATCTTTTGACCAATCCAATGTTACTCCACTCAATTATCCTTTGTAAGCTGCAAGTAGAATTTGAACCAAATCTGATTCCAAGCGAACCATTAAAACCTGACATTCGGGATCTCCAAATCTAACATTGTACTCAAGAAGTTTCGGTAAACCTGATTTGTAATCTATGATTAATCCAGCATAGAGTACCCCCACAAACCTTTCCCATATTTTTTCAACACTGTGTATAATCTGCTGATCACAGAGATGGTGCCCTTTTCAAGCGAAATTGGCTTGCGATATATCACACAATAAATGGTAGCGTTCAAATGGAAAACGATGTGGCTAGATTCTACATTACCTTTGATAAACTGCTTCACTCGTTTACAACAGAACGTTCCAATGACACGTTCTCCTTTACTCTGATCACCCTTTGTTTCAAACAAATACTGTCATTAAACGTGGTTTTCATTTCATTCCACTTGATGCAGGGGTGGCCCTTAAAAATTCTAATATTTCTCGATACGCTGGGCTCTCCATATTGCCCATAGTTTTTTCTGTTAATTAACAAAATTAAAGTGCGTGCCTTTCCTTAACACTGAAGAGTGTCCAATGCTACCTCGCTCGGCTCTCCATACTTGCATACTGTTTTTCTTCGACCTCCATTCATTCGCCCAAATCAGGTTTTTTTTCCCTTTCCTGAATAATCAATGTGAAGCGATTGTGAAAGACATGGTAAACGTCCCACCGGATGCCATACTAACCAATCACAGTTAAAATCCACAGAAATAACATGTCAGGTTTAAACTCCATGATACAATAGCCAATCCGTGTATGCCTAACAATTGCCCTCGGAACCACGCCTCCAGATCATACAACGATTTAAATTCAAACACAAACAAATTTTCATTGAACAGAACAAATCAAACCATTCAGATTTTGGAGATGTGAAACTGTTTCCAAGAATCAGCATAGCTCTCCACGTGGACATTGACTAATCTCTCAATCTTGAGAATCCAGGAATCTGTGGTAACTTCCAGTTTATCAGCGCCTCTACAAAGTCACTGTTCTATTGGCTGGCTTCCCATCGGAAAATGACATAAATTCGATTAATACACAGTGAACGCCTCTCCAGTAACGCTGCCATACTGTTCCTTGAAAATTTAATGTAATTTATATTTCCAGCACTCTACTTTACACAATATGCTCGACACTTCAATCAACCCAATGCATTTCCATCACATAGATCTATACAAATTGTCATTCTATTTACACACAACATAATTTCATTCATGACGTTCCGGAAAACAAAACAGATCCTCACCTTGGCAAACTGCTCCAAGGAAAGAACACTGTTACACAATCTCACCCTCTCCCCCTCTACACTCCCTCACAATCTCCCCTTATATCAGAAAAACACAATTGATACAAATACATGGTTTCATGAACCAATTCTGATTCTGAACCAGAAATCTCTCAACCTCTCCTTATATCAGAAAAACACAATTGATACAAATACATGGTTTCATGAACCAATTCTGATTCTGAACCAGAAATCTCCAAGAATCAGCATAGCTCTCCACGTGGACATTGACTAATCTCTCAATCTTGAGAATCCAGGAATCTGTGGTAACTTCCAGTTTATCAGCGCCTCTACAAAGCCACTGTTCTATTGGCTGGCTTCCCATCGGAAAATGACATAAATTCGATTAATACACAGTGAACGCCTCTCCAGTAACGCTGCCATACTGTTCCTTGAAAATTTAATGTAATTTATATTTCCAGCACTCTACTTTACACAATATGCTCGACACTTCAATCAACCCAATGCATTTCCATCACATAGATCTATACAAATTGTCATTCTATTTACACACAACATAATTTCATTCATGACGTTCCGGAAAACAAAACAGATCCTCGCCTTGGCAAACTGCTCCAAGGAAAGAACACTGTTACACAATCTCACCCTCTCCCCCTCTACACTCCCTCACAATCTCCCCTTATATCAGAAAAACACAATTGATACAAATACATGGTTTCATGAACCAATTCTGATTCTGAACCAGAAATCTCTCAACCTCTCCTAAAAAATCTCTTCAATCCCACTCTTTTCTAAACTAACACTAAATAAATCTTTTAAAATCTCTCATACTTTATTCTAGCCAAATAAATCCAACTATTTGGCCTGATATCCATACAAGGAGAATCACTCAGCCACCTATACCTTTTCTCAATAAATAAACATTCTCACATATTTAAATAAATAATTTAATTAAATTATTTTCTTCCAACCCCTTGCTAGTCACAACATGTGACCATACTATCACATTGTTGACTAGGCCTGAATGCTCCTGCATCAGACTCCCAAAGTTGAAAGTTTCCATGACCTCCTGGTCATGTGTTTCTTCTGCTATCCATCCAGTATCCCAAACTTTACTTTGTAACTGGTCATCACTTTCATTATGTTGTTCAATTTCTCTGATTTCAGCATCATATTTATTAATGTTGTCTTCCACACCTTTTCCTCCATCAGGTTTTGTAAGCTTCGTTTCTCCTTTAGGTTCCTTGAGTAATTTTTCCAAGAATTCTATTTCCTTGTAGAATCTCTCCATCAGTTCATCACAATTTCCATTCTCAGCTTTATTCTTTTCCTGACAATCCTCTTGAGTTGACCTATTTTCTACATCATCATATTGCAAGCATCTTTCATTAATTCCATTAAACAAATTCATTGGTTTACCTTCTTGTGGTCCCACTATGGAATTGTCATTAAACTTCTGGTCTATATCAACCTCATCTGACTGTTTCACACCAAACAAGATTTCATCTATGAACTCCTTCTGTTGCAATAGATCAACCCCCTCTTCCTATAAAAGAGATTCTTCATCATACTTTACCTCAAGAGCTTCATTCCTGTTTGTGATAGTTTCATCAAACTGTCCATCATCCTCCGCACATCCTGCAAACATACACAAACTATAAGAATCAAAATCACAAGGCTTCATTGCCTCATTGGCTTCCTTTGCCAATATATCTTCGAATTGTTCTGAATTCTGCCAATAGTCCATGAGATCTTCAGCTGAGCTCTCATTATCCTCTTTCCCTAACATCTCACCATGTTCTGGTCTGCAAATGGAAACTTCCAATTCTACCTCTGCTTCTCTGAGTTTCTCTAATTCCTCTTGAGCACTCAATATCTGCTCAATCTTTCTCAATTCTTCTACTAGCTCTGACTTTATTTGCTGATTTCTCCTTTCTCGTAGCCTTGGCCACTTTACTCTTTTCTTCATGGTCCAAACACTTTCCTGCAGCATTTTCATCAATATTCCAATCTAGAAATCTATCTCAACTTTCTCTCGGTCAAACTCTTCTTGACTCATGCCATTTACTTTGGCATCTTCCATTCTGCTGTGGCTTCCTTGTGAACTTCCACTATGACTATCTGTAGTCATTTTCTGTTCCTCTCTTTCCATGAGC
>APFE030659753.1:7431-36476 GCA_000404065.3 Pinus taeda
TCCAAAACCATAATAACACAATACCATGAACCCCAATACTTGGGATCAACACTTTTGGATGCAATACCATGGACAAAAACCATTTGATCAAAAATTGTCGGGCTAATACCATGAATCATTCATGAAGATTCCCACGTGCACGCGCTTTTATGCATTGGAGAGAGTGAAACTGGGGTCTGCACCTTCTGAACGTATCACCTGCGTACTTGCACGCACTCCTTGGTCTGCGTACCTGCGGGTTGAAGACTGCGGGTTGAAGAAAGCTCTCTATGGATTGAAGCAAGCACCTCGGGCTTGGTATGAGAGGATTGATAGCTATCTGATGAAGTTGAGATTCACTAGAAGTGAAACCGATCCAAACCTTTACTTTAAGGTTGAAGGTGATAAACCTCTCATACTGGTACTTTATGTGGACGACCCCTTTCTGACAGCTGCAGACCCTCTCATTCACAAACATAAGAGGGAGTTGGATTCCGAATTTGAGATGAAGGACCTAGGATTGATGCACTACTTCCTAGGGTTGGAGATCTGGCAAAAGCCAAGAGAAATTTTCCTATCTCAAGGAAAATATGTTGTGAAGATATTGGAAAGATTTGGGATGGTGCACTGCAAGCCTGTGACTACCCCGATGGAGCTTAACTTTAAGCAGTTATGCAGTAGTGCTACTGAACCTGAATTGGGAAATGCTTCTGAGTATCATCAACTCATAGGAGCACTGATGTTCTTGGTGAACTCCCATCCAGATATATGTTTTGTAGTTAACACGTTGAGCCAATATATGTTTGAGCCTCATCACTCACACTGGAATGGTGCCAAGAATCTTCTGAGATATCTTCGGGGCACAATCACTCATGGACTAAGACACACTGTTGGAAATGTAAAGTTGCATGGTTATTCTGATGTTGATTGGGCAGGCAATGTGGTGGATCGCAAGAGCACTTTTGGGTGTTGTTTCTCTTTGGGTTCTGCTTCGATATCCTGGATGAGCAGGAAGTAGAAGTCGGTTGCTTTGAGCACTACTGAGGCCGAATATATAGCTGCGAGTATGGCCTCCTGTGAAGCTGTCTAGTTGAGGAAGATCTTCAGTGAGTTGTTTGTACACATTTTAGATACCACTGTGATCCTCTGCGACAACCAGAGTAGGATTCAATTATCAGAGAATCCCGTATTTCATGATCGCTCCAAGCACATAGACATCAGGTACCACTTTATCTGGGATATGGTACAACGAGGAGCAATAAGGCTCCAACACATTGGGACTAATGAGCAGGTCATCCATATTCTGACGAAGCCCCTGGGAAAGGTCAAATTCTCGACTTTCCGAGAACGATTTGGAGTCGTGGAGAGACCCTCTTCTGAGACAACCTTAACTTGGGTCCTGTATCAACTACCACACCATGTATATACGGCTAAGCCAACTGGGGGCAAACCGGTCCCAGTGTATCATCCTGTGAATAATAGGGAAAACGTAGGATCTTTGTGGTATTGAAGGTGCCCATGGCTATGAATGATGCTCTACAATTATTCAGAGTCCCACTGCTCTCAACGCATCACCTCTGGGTATCAATATGTTCCTCTGGAGGACCTGGACCCTAATTAAGTTGCCCAAACCTATAGATGGAACAACCTGCCAATTACACACAATACCCAATGCTACAACTTTCATCATCAGGTACATTAATCATTATTGCATCTACGTGAACCAAGCTTGAAAAAAATGGGCATAATGACACTTCATATGTGGCTTCTCTTCCAAAATTAGGGCCTTAGTCACGTAATGGTGTTACCTTCCTAGATAAAAATGATTAATAGACAACTCTATTAGGTGTTCTCAACCCCCAAGGGGAAGTGACATGTCCTTGGTCTATCCTTCAATTGATACGTGCCATGTGAATAGTGACGGAACAGAGGGGAAAAGACGCCATGGCCAAGTGTCATGGTCAAAGGGAACAACTATGATGAAGCACCTCATCCTGAGTATATAGATGTGAGGAGGGAGCAATCGTGGATGTATGAGTTACCTCGACCTTTGTTTTTCCACCACTCTAAATGGTTTTTACTTTTTCTTGATTTTTCTTTGTATTACTGCTCGTAACTCAAGGGATGAGAGCTTGCTTTGTATGATGTATAACAATTAGTACCCTTGTAAAGATGGGGCAGTTCATTGCCCATCAGGGGTTGGGACACGCAAGGGCTCCTTATCTTCTCTAAGATAGGCAACATTGGCCCAAGAACCATGTGATGGCCATATAAGCGAGGCAAAGCACATGCTTGGATTTTGCCACGTGCTAATTTGTAAGTCCCGACCATCTTTTGCATTTTGATTTTTCTTTTGTTTTTCTTGTGGCCATCGTATACTCTTTCCATTTCTTTTAGTTGCATCAACCTCACAGGGTACATTTTCGAGCCCTACCCAGGTATGAGGATATGTGGGTGACAAATCCCAATGAACCAATGGTCAGCTGAACCCGAAGAAGCAAGGTGGAATAGGGACTTATAATGTAAGATGGAAAGTGGCAAGTATGGAATACGGAGAGATGGGGCTACCCTATCTCAATCACGGCTTCCCAAGTAGTGCCCCTCCTATACCCGTTGGGTCATTAAGGGAGGTCCCACTGGACTAGGATTGAAAATTAACCCCCCATTTTAGGTGAGGGAACAAGATCATGGCCAAGACCCTTCTTTCTTCCAAGTTACGCCATAATACAAACAAGCATAAGCACTTGATTGCAAAATTAATAAAGTACCTTTTGATCATAAGCCTGTTGAGGAAAGTGTAACTAGGTTCGGTCTTCATTATGGCATGATCTTTGTAAATGATGTAATAAAAGAAAATAAATTATTTTTGTATGCCTTGCTACATGGGTTTCATGAGCAAGAAGTGTCATAGGTCAAAAGACTTCTTGATGTCTTTAGGATTTATTAATATGTCAAAGAGTCATGTCATGTTTAAAGAATCTCTTTATGAGCCTATGTAAATGTATACAAGTCTATTAAAGTGTGTAGCAACCCTCCAAAGACCAAGATTAATCCTCCATTAGCAAGCACAAGAAGTCTGCAAGCAAATCGATAAGGAATTCATCATGTCAGCTTCAATATTGAATTAAATATATAAATGGCAGTCATGTCGGCCTAGAAAAATAGACAACGATTCATGAAGTCAAGTCAGCTTATTTGCAAGGAACAACCACTATAAATACCCTATCAAGGTATCCACAAAAGGCAGATCATAACTCTCATTTTCCTCTCTGAAATTTTGTATGGGTATAGGAGCAGATCCGCACTACAGGAAGGCAATTGTTCTGGGTCTCGGATGAAGAAGTATCACCATACTATTCGAATGGGTAGGGAAGCAGAGATCCGCAATACAGGAGGACATACCTCTGCACTTTGGATGGCATAATAAGACAAGCAAACACTTCGGATGGGTACAGGGCTCTGATCTGCAGTCTCAGTGACAAGTATAAAATTTAAATACAGTGATGTGAAATCTCGGTGAGAACAGTGGCTTGACATCTCTTGGATGGGTATCATGATTCCAAAAAAGATCTCAGTACAAGGAGAACGTTGTCACAGTATCGGAGGATCTATCTCCTAATAGTCTATGTATATATATTATGAAAAAGGGCTCAGATCCCTCACTGCCTTTGTGTAGTTTCACTGTCTCGGGATCAGATCCTACTGTTGTAATCACAGTCTAGAAATACACTCTCAGCTTGCTCACAGTTAATGTGATGATGATCTCAGCTAGAGTACAGTGATGGAGATATGATGAAACAGTCGTCATGGTAATTGTCATAATAAAGCTCACTGTGCATCAATAAAGATCACAGTTAAGATCTCAATAGACCTCATTGACATGGTGAAGAAGCAGCAGTGAAGATCTCAGTGATGCAGTAGTGATGGCTTCAATGGTGCAACAATGATGATGATCTTAGCAGTGACAGAGAAGAGAATTGATGTATTGATCTTGGAGTGGCAGAGTAGGTCAAGGGTCATGGTCTTGGTATTCGTCAATTGGAATCTCTATAAGAAGAATTTTGTGCGCATTTTCCTCTCCAAGAGGGAGAGGTTTTGGCCCTGGCATAATGCCAACATCTTGTGTTCTTGTCTCTTTGTTTTTGGTAGCAATTTGATGACCTAATCACACACACTAATAATGCAAAAAGGATTAAGCTAAGATAAATTGTAAAACCACTTCACAAATTGTTATCATGCTAAGAAGAATCACCTTAATTATGTTTGCCCTATATTCTTCAACATGGTATCAGAGGGAGGTTCAGAAGTCAAAGAGAGGGCAGATAAGAGACATGCAAAGATCAAGTCTCAAGCAAAGCAACTAAGAAAGCTGAAGAATATCAAGATCTACATCTTGAACAAACCCTAGATCAAAGGAGACAATCTACAACAGCAAGATCTTTTGTCTCCACAGTCATTATCAAAAGACCACCAAGACTCTCATCAAGATGCCCACAAAGCAATCGAAGACTACATCATTTCGAAGAAGGCCAAAGTCCAAGAAGCAGTCTACAGCAACAATGTACAACGATAAGGGTTTTGGAGATCAACAGTCTAAAGATGAAGCATTCAAAACTCCGGTTCATAGCAACAGTTTTGATGCCTCCCACAGTTAGGTCAATGACATATTACTGCTGCATACTACGAGGTTTGGGGCAATTCAGTGTCATCTCTAATCATAAGGATCAGATATACAAGTCAATTAACTTGAAGGCTTGAAGACAAGCTTCAACAAGGATCTTATCCGAGGGAAGCTCAATGCATCTACCTCAACAAGCAGCCAACATGATCAAGGTGAAGATTTCATCTTCACATATCAAGTAAGTATCTTTTCATTCTATAATCAAGTTTGGTTCACTGACTTCATGTCTGCAAGGAGATCTATAGGTTAGATGGGTCATCAAAGGACCTTGCATGGAATAAGAAGGATTGACATAATCCTTATGAAGAAGAGAAGTTAGTGAACACATCAAGGTTTCCTTTGAATTCATGGGAGGGAAGTCTTAAAGTCCTATCATCCCTATGCAGCAAGAAAGGAGATAGAAAAGAAATATATGAAGTAAGAAATACAGTAAAGAAGGTCATATCACTTAGACCTTATTGAAGGTATCAAAGAATGAAGAAATATATTCATAAGATCTCAATTGGGAGATCTGAGAAAGATGATAAGAAGATAATCATCTATGATGACAAGTGTCCTTGGGACAAGGAAGTTTTCTCATTTAACAACTTGTGGTATTTATGCTAGATAGAAAAAGGACAAGTTATGGACGAAAGTGTTGAAAGGTTAAAAAGACTTAAACATGTGCAGAAAGGTAATGGAAGTTTTCAAGATAGTGTTGTATAGCTAAGATTCAATGCTATGGAAAGAAGCTCATATCGTTGGAAGGATGGAGGAAGTTGAAGAAAAGGGCCAAGGAGAGAGGGAGTAACAGACCTCTACTATGAGTGAGATGGTGTCCCTCTCAAATGGGTCCTATCAGAAGTCCTTGCAGATATGACCATGGTAATAAGATCCATCATGGCATCATGGAAGCATTAAAAACAAGAGCTCATGATATCACAAAATCCATGGCAGTCGAACATGGAGGACATAGCTCTTGGGAATCTCATTGGACATTAAAGGAAAGGGAGAAGTCATCCAAGACAAAGGAAACATTTGCCAGATAGGGATATGCCAGATCCTGAAGATTCTCTGATAGAAACCTCAGTGGAGGATCCACTAATCTAGGAAGGTAGCAAGTGTTTCATCAGACAATCCAATTTATGGAATTCATGAGATGATGGTATGATGACATGAGAAATGAAGCAGATCAAGGGATTGAAGATCTTTTCAATCTAGCAAGCTGCTGGAAGAAACCTAAAGGCAAAATGAGGCATGTATGCTTGTATTTGTATTTAATATTATAATTTCATGTCATATGGTTGCAGGTAACATGGATCAAGCATGATCAAGAGGAAAAAGATCTCCTCCTTGGAAAGGATGCAGATAGACATAAGTCACATTAGATGAAATCAACATAATATGTCCTCATATGAAGTATGAGGTGGTTGACTACAATTGAAGAACTCTGATAGAAAACTCCTGGGAATGGAAGGTGTGAGGATGGAAGAGATCATATGCAACCATGATAAAGACAATCAACATCCAAAGAATCAGGAAGATTTGACTAAGAAATCTTCCATAAAGATGTGAAGACTCTGATGAAAGTCTGAAAAGGTGAAGACCCTTGACAACAGATATCTTTGGGAGATGTGTCAATATGTATGCAGGGTGTTGATACCTACAAGACGATGTCACTGGAAAAAGGCCATCACCAAAAGGCAATATGTGATTTGTTTTTGGTTTCTGACCTCTTGGAGATAGTCTGGGTATGTGTGCAGAGCCATGGTAAGAAGAGTTGTGAAGGATGTCACAACTATGTACCTTACGATCTAGAGCAATCACTGTTAAAGGAAAGGTGAAGATAGATGGCCCTATGAAGGAAGCCCCAGATGTAAAGCCAAGGAGGATACTTTTTGGGAAAGAAGGAATGACATGATGAAGGAAAGTGATGGATAGTTGAACCCTACATATGAAGAAATTGATGACATCAAGGTCTTGGATCATCAATCAACTAGACGACCCTATAAAGTACTAATCATAGAGCCCCTGTTTAAGAGGGAGATCTGGGAGGTTCCTATGAGTAAAGGAACTCGAGTAAGTTTCAGAGTAAAGAGAAACTTGGAACTCATCCTTGGTTAAGAGGGAGAGTTAGACACAACATTCTTGTCCTCAGTTCCGAAGAAAGAATGGAGGATTGTGTAATCATCTGGCATCCGACACTCTTTGAGGATGTGGTAGGGCATCCAAAACAAGAGTGGGTAAGAGGACCGATATTCTTGAGGGCTGGGAACCTAAGATGAGAATAGTCTTAGTAGGGCATACTCATAGAACACCCGGGTTGGTATGACCCTAAGAGAGATAATGATGATGTGTGTCAATCAGTCATTGGTCTCGCCAACATTGTGTGCTCTGATCTAAGTGAGAGATAGAGTTGTTAGTCAAGGCCTTGCTATATGAAAACAATGTTGGTTGAAATGATGTTATAACAGATGGATTACAAATCCGATTCTTCTTATGAGAAATTCTTCAGATTGAGAATGACCAAGTACCATTATGAATACCTCCCTAGTTAAGAGGGAGCGTTGAAAAAAGTGTAACTAGGTTCGATTTTCATTATGACATGATCTTTGTAAATGATGTAATAAAAGAGAATAAATCATTTTTGTATGCCTTGCTACATGGGTTTCATGAGCAAGAAGTGTCATAGGTCAAAAGACTTCTTCTAGATGTCTTTAGGATGTATTAATATGTCAAAGAGTCATGTCATGTTTAAAGAAGATCCTTATAAGCCTATGTAAATGTATACAAGTCTACAAAAGTGTGTAGCTGCCCTCCAAAAACCAAGATCAAGTCTACAAAAGTGTGTCGCAGCCTTCCAAAGACCAAGATCAATCCTCCATTAGCAAGCACAAGAAGTTTGCAAGCAAATCGATAAGGAATTCATCATGTCAGCTTCAATATTGAATTAAATATATAAATGGCAGTCATGTCGGCCTAGAAAAATAGACACAACGATTCATGAAGTCAAGTCGGCTTATTTGCAAGGAGCAACCACTATAAATACCTTGTCAAGGTATCCACAAAAGGCAGATCATAACTCGCATTTTCCTCTGAAATTTCGTATGGGTATAGGAGCAATTCCACACTACCAGAAGGGAATTGTCTGGGTCTCGGATGAAGTATCACCATACTATTCGGATGGGTATGGGAGCAGAGATCCGTACTACATGAGGACATACCTCTGCACTTCAGATGGCACAATAAGACAAGCAAACACTTCAGATGGGTACAGGGATCTGATCTGCGGTCTCAGTGATAAGTATAAATACAATGATGTGACATCTCGGTGAGAACAGTGGCATGACATCTCTCGAATGGGTATCATGATTCTAGAAAAGATCTCAGTACAAGGAGGAACGTTATCACAGTCTCAGTGGATCTATCTCCTAATAGTCTATGTATATATATGATGAAAAAGGGCTCGGATCCCTCACTGCCTTTGTGTAGTCTCACTGTCTCAGAATCAGATCCCACTGTTGTAATCACAGTCTAGAAATACACTCTCGGCTTGCTCAAAGTTAATGTGATGATTATCTCAGCTAGAGTACAGTGATGGAGATATGATGAAACAATCATCATGGTAATTGCCATAATAAAGCTCTCGATGCATTGATAAAGATCACAGTGAAGATCTCAATAGATCTCGTTGACATGGTGAAGAAGCAACAATGAAGATCTCAGTGATGCAGTAGTGATGGCTTCAATGGTGCAACAATGACGATGATCTCAGCAGTGACAGAGAAGAGGATTGATATCTTGGTCTTGGAGTGGCAGAGTAGGTCAAGGGTCATGGTCTTGGTATTCGTCAATTGGAATCTCTATAAGAAGAATTTTGTGCAGGTTTTCCTCTCCAAGAGAGAGGTTTTGGCCCTTGCATAATGCCAACATCTTGTGTTCTTGTCTCTTTGTTTTTTATAGCAGTTTGATGAAGTAATAACACACACTAATAATGCAAAAAAGGATTAAGCTAAGATAAATAGTAAAAACACTTCACAAATTGTTATCATGCTAAGAAGAATCACCTTAATGATGTTTGCCCTAGATTCTTCAACAAAACCCACCTTCCAACATGTGCTCTTGGAAAATAGGCGAGGAGGCATATGACTGATGCAGGTGGAAGAGATATGAATGGCACGTCGTCATCGACTACTAGTGGCTCTCAGGGGCTGACGGTTGTCGGTTGGAAGAGATGGATAGGAGAAAAGTTTCTCCTAGGGGTCACCCACTTTTGGTGGATAACAGGGTCATAGAGATAGAGGAGTATCGAGTACTATAACTCTATAATATACTTGCAAACTGAGTATCTCAGGGCACTAACTGAGGAAACTCAACAATGCCCTTAGTTGTACTTCTTGATTACCCAGGAAGTGTAAGGTTGTAAAACTTGAAATAGATCAAGGGTCAACTTGAACTCCAACTTAGACTCAGACCAATCTGATTTCAATGACTCATTTTGCTAAAAAGAAATACTTAAAATATTTAAATTTTAATGAAAAATATATTTTAAAGATTCAAAACCATTAGATTTAAAATATGCAAAGTTTGTTCATGCCTATACCATGTAAGGGTGAATGTATGAAAAAATTTCAGAATTGTGCCAATTGCAAAACATGCTGGCAACAAAATACATAATCAATGAGGCTCTAAAAGGCCTCTACACTCTAAAGTCGAAGAAACATGCTACAAGCATCTACTTTCCCCTCACCTGGACTTCTTCAAATTTCACAAGCTAAATCTCCTCTCATGGTATTCCAAGATAGATGGTTATTTGCAGAGTATGGGCTTGAGCAAAAGTGAAGTAGATCCTTACTTATGTCATACATTTGTTGGGACAGATATGCTTATTTTAGCATTGTGTGTAGATGACTTGTTTCTTATAGGTGCAAAGACACACTACATGATGTAAAGCAGGCATGATTGTTGAGTTTGAGATGGGCATTGGCATGATGCATTACCCCTTGGGTTTAGAGGTTCAGCAAAGACCAAGGGAAATTTTCCTTAAGCAAAGTAAGTATGAAGTGAAGATCCTAAGCAGGCATGGTTGTTGAGTTTGAGATGGGCATTGGCATGACGCATTACCCCTTGGGTTTAGAGGTTCAGCAAAGACCAAGGGAAATTTTCCTTAAGCAAAGTAAGTATGAAGTGAAGATCCTAAGAGGTTTCAAATGGAGGAGTGCAAACCTGCTACCATAACCATGATCACTAAGCTAAAGAAGGTGACAGCTTCAGATTCAGGGTTGGTGGACCCTACGACAGCCAACTAATAGGTTCTTTGGTGTATTTAAATTGTGGTCAACACTAGCATAGACATACATTTTGCAGTAAACACTTTGGGCCAGTTCGTGGTGGAGCCAAGGCAAGGGCACTAGATAGCAACAAAACATGTGCTCAAATGACTAAGGGGCATAGTGTAGTATGGTCCTTGATAACTTAGAGATGTTTGCAGGTGCATACAAACTCAGATTGAGTAGGCAATTTAGAAAATGAGAAGATCACCTCGATGTCTACTTTAGCTTGGGATCAACAATGATAATAGTCTAGAAGGAAGCAAACTTCCATGGCACTTCGCTCAACAAAGACAAAACACATGGCAGTCAGTAATGCTTATTGTGAGGCCATCCAGCTTCGTAAGTTGCTTGCAGGATTATTTCATCAAGACTTTGTTCCCACAATGATTTACTGCGATAATCACAGTTGTATCAAACTCTTTGAGAATCTAATATTTCATGACAGTGCCAAACACATAGAGATCATATATCACTTCAAACAAAACAGGATTCAAAATTGAGCAGTGAAGCTCCCACATATTCCCATAGATTTATAGGTAGATGATATTCTAACAAAGCCCTTAGCAAAAGGAAGTATTCAAAGAGATACTTGGATTGGTGCAGATTCTGCAAAATTTCTTTCTTACTAAATGGGAGCATTAAGAACTGTAGTTCAAGCAAGAACTTCTTGCATCGGTTTCAAGTGAGCATGCAAGAAGTGGTTTAAGGCATTGTAATTCCTTTAGGATAAAGTGAAATATCTTGTGTTTTTCAATAGAGTCTAATAAAGTGCATTCAATGCATTAATGACTTAAACTTGATTTAATCTCAACCATACATCTAAAAATCATATTAGCGTTTTGGAGATTAAGGTTTTGTTAAATTGAGGTTTCAAAAAAACCATAAATAAAGCACAAAAGAAAGGTTTGTTCACAATTGAATAAATGAGCAAATAAGCAACCAAAGGAAAGAAAGCAGTGATAGGAAGAAGAGGATCGACCAATAATCAAACATGTTGAAGAAAGGTCATACTGCAATAGTCAAAAAACAAATATGTACATATCCATACGAATTCATACAGCATCCTAACACAAATCATACAGGTCATGAAATTGTTGTTCCTCACTTTTTGTGCAAGTTGCACTCTTAGTTAAAGCCATACACAGCTTAGTTCTTGGGTAACATGAACAAGTTGTACAGTTGCTAGATCAATCAACCTGCGGAGGTTTCCTTGTAAGCTTTAAGGAATGAAAGGTTGATTTAAAAGGAGAAATCATATATGCATGTGTGTATTGATTTATACTTCCACAATTTATCGTTTTCCAGCTATTATGTGATTTTTGTGTTAATTAAATTATGCAATTGATTTATTTGATTGAGAACAAAAGGATTGCAGTCACCTAGGGTTTCTATCATTAGTTTGTAGTTTGGGAGATGAGCTACATTACCTCACTATCTTTTGTTGTCTTAATCAATGGATCAACATCCCCTTTCTTCAAACTAGGAAGGGGTCTTAGAAAATGATGCCCCCTATCCCCTCTCCTTTTCTTTTTAATAGTTCAAGGGTTGAGTAAGTTAATAATGGAGGCTTTAAAATATGGTAGTTCTAAAGGGATAAATATTGGAACTGCCTACAACATTACATGTCTCTTGTTTGTGGATGATATACTATTTTTTGTGAAGGTACAAGAAGGGCCACTCAGAGGAAAAGGGATATGATTCTATTCTAGTGCATTTTTGTTCCATAGTAGAGCAGAGTAGCTAAGAGTGGGTAGAGTGCAAAATATGGAGGGTTTATGTTATGTAGCAACTCACGAACCACAAGTCTCACTCCTTTGTATTTGCACCATTTCCATTCAGAGAAAGCGAGAGCAAAGCAACCTCACCTTCTACTAGATTTTCTCTTGAAAGGTTTTCCCAAGTCATATTTTGTGTAAATGTGGTTTTGTGAGTGATTGTTCTATTTGTTCTCTATTTTCGGCATTTTATATATTGCGTGCATAAGCAAAAAGAGTAATTTAATAAATCTAGAAAATCTTCGGAAAATTAACCCTCAAAGATTTTCGGATTTTCAGATTTTTGGAGGTAATCAAAAAACTTTGGTTCAATGGTCAAAGAAGAAGGGCCTTGTTTTGGCATCAAGGAAAACATTGGCTGTCCCAGAAGCAAATGGAGGCTAGGGTCTAAAAAAGCCCTCTCTTCTCCAAGGCACTAAATGTACAAAAACGTGTGGAGGTTAATACAAGAAAAAGGGTTGTGGGTTCAAGTAATTAGAGCCAAGTACATTGCTCCTCTGTTGTAAGAGATTGGGTAAGGAATCCAATAAAACATGTACATAATGCCCAATATTTTGGAAAGCTGTCAACTCAGCTTCTCATTTGGTAGATAACTAGCTGATTTGGTAAGTGGGCAAAGGTAACAAAGTGCAAATTGGTCTAGACCCATGGGGAGGCAGCAAGGGATTGCACAGATTACCTCTTCGGATGATTCAGGAGATACTAAGTAAAGGATATTATACACTTAGACAGGTTGTGAACTAGGAGAGGTCTACAAATTAGCAATAACATTGGCTTACCTAGGAGGAGATTGGTCTAGGGGAAGAACTTGCTGAAGCATGGAAGATCTACACAGATGCATTAAAAGACAATAATTTCAAAATAAAAGAAGATGATGACCAGATGTCATAGTCACTCAATCCTATTGAAATTTATGTGCAGACTCCAGAGACTATGTTACAAAGCCCTTGCGGAGGAAGGGAGAGTCAAGTCACAGCAGGTATGGCAGTGGAGAACCATCTGGAAATTAAGGTGCCTCCCAAAAACATAATTTCATTTGGTTGATTTTAAATAATGGGGTTCCCACATGCGAGGTGCTACAAAAGTAAAACTTCAATGGGACCAGGTTGGTGTAGCTTCTGTCAACAAGCAAATGAAACAATTGTACATTTAATTATGGCCTGCTCATATACAAAAGAGGTTTGGAAAGAGGTGCAAAATATGACAGGTCTAAGAAATACATGAGAGGGTGAAGATATAGAAGAAGCATTCAGATCATGGTATGCAAAAAATGATACAAAGAAGATAAGATTGTTTCCTCTTAACATAGCTTGGGAAGTATGGCTACCCAAGAACCTAAAAATGTTTTGTAAAGAGACCCAACCTCTTAAATGTGTGATCTAGTCATTAAACATCTTAAAACCTTGTCCGCTGCCCCAGGATAAACAAAATAGGCATGAGCTGAAAGAAGAGATAATCAACAAGGATATCCCATGGGCATACTTTGATGGTGCCTCACAACGAAGCCCTTCAAAGGGAGGCTCAAGGAGAATTTTATATCTTTCTAAAAATCACAGCATTTATTTCAAAGCTAAGATAGGGCAGGAAACTAATAATTATCATGAATTGATGGCTCTCAAATCCGTTCTCCAGCTGACCGAAGAATTTGGTGTATCACAAATTCAAATATTTGGTGACTCACTGCCAGTTATTCAATTGTTGCAAAAGGAAATTTCATGTTACAGCCAGCCACTATATGATGATGTACAACTCCAAATGACAAGTTTCTCACATATCTCTTTGTCTCATATATACAGGAACAAGAACAAGATAGTGGATGGACTTTCAAAAAATGAGCTGGGGCTGGAGTGAGGAACCTGGATTATATCCATCCTTCGGAATGGGCACTCAACTGGATATACTCATGAACCTCAGCTTTTAAAGTTATACTTTTGTTTAAGACAGTGAACAGTTTGAGGTTTTTAGTTGGAATGAAGTAATTCATAATTTCGTATCTATTTAAGATGGGAACAGGGCAAACTTTACTGCTACAGTTTTCTGTTATGTATTAAAAGGCAAGTATGAAAAGCTGTTTGCTTCAAGTGGCTTTAGTGTACTTCTTGAATGCCACTGCCATATGATACTAGTGAATACAGCAAAATGGCACCAAGTGCAATAAATATATGAACCAAGATGCATAAACATTAAGGCTGTAAATGGCCTCTAAAATCCAAAAGTAATTATATTACACAACAAACAAATAATCTGAATCTAGATCGTCTACAGTTTTTGCATGGGTATGCTCAGGAAGCACTCTAACCAGCAAAAGAACAGTGTCAAAACAACACTCTTTGCTACAAACGTCAAAATCTTCACAAGCTCACAAACGAAAAATGAGAAGAGTGTAAAGCAAATAGTGGGAAGCATAATTAAATAGATGAAAATTAGATGGTTTTTTTAGTGGGTGGGGCCAGAAACAAGTTCGAACCAGTCAAACCAGCTGGTTTTGAAGAGATTTATATAAAACTGGACAATTTTTTACCAGTTCTGTATGGAACTGGCCAGTTGGGGATAGAACCAGTCAAAACCATTTAGAGCAACTATTTCGGAATGGAAACCTCCAAGCAGTCCAAATCAGCCTGTTTGGATAGCATATCCCAAGTTAGGGTTTAGGTATGCAGACCAAGTTCTCGTTCCAATATGCCTAATTATTTATTATAAAACAAGAACTGAAACCAAACAAATTAAAGCTAGGGAGTGAGGAAGAGCGAAAAGGAGATGTCATCAAAATGCTCGAAAGCTGAGTCTGATTTTAAAATAAAAAATAAAAAAACATATATATATATATATAAAAGCCCAATTCAAAAGTCTAACAAGAGCTATTTAATTTGAATTGATCCTTGATACTGGGTATTTTGAAAAGGGGAGTTGTCTTTAGTGTGATTTTTTTGGAATTTCTGGTGCTGAAATCTGGCGGAAAAATTTGAGGTGAAATTTTAATTTATGTTATTTAAACTGGCTTTTTTATTGTATATATAGATTCAGTAAGCTGGAAAACCCTTAGGGCAGTTCGATTGTGCAGGGTTACCCATCAAACTTGTGATTTCAATAAATTCCTAACGGATTTTAGAGAAATTAGACCAGAAAAACTCATCAGAAAAACTTCCAAAAAATCACACTAAAAACCACTCGTTCTAAACTCGTTCTGAAAACTTGACAAACCCAAATTTGTCCGATGTCAGGAATATCGCCAGTAATGAACAGATCTTTAGCATCCAGAAACACTCAACTTTACTGTGAATTTTACAGTTCTTGAAACCACCTGTACAGGTAGTCCGTTTCTTGATTTTCCCATACCTGGTTATGAAAATAAGTTTCAGCCTCGTTACTTACCCAACTCATGACAATCTTACCTAACTTCGACAGCTCGTTCTGACAAATAACAGCTAAATAAAAATTGTCACTCAAGATGTGGTCCGCTAGAAAGTCGGAGCACTTTACAATGATGATGTAGGTTCAAAATCTAGACGGCATGCTCCACGTGATAATGCAGTTGATTAAGTCTTCCCAAGGTGTCAAGTCGTTTCAATGAGATAAGCATGATTCCATGTTAATGCAAAGACAGTGTTAATGGCAGTTTCCATGCTACTGAGGTTTATGCATACGGATGACATAAGCATAAAATCCGAGTGGCTTTCATGGAATAGATATCACAGCTTCTTAGCTTCTTAGCCAGAGTTGATCATCGCAGGAGATCGTCCAAACGGATTGAAAATAACTTTACCAGCCTAAATACAGTTAAATATATAACTATTTGGGTGAATGAAACCCTATAAATGCAATCAAAGAAAATGTAAAATAGTACACAGAAAGGTAACTTCCTCAAATATAACATTAAATGATCGTTCGGGCTGACCATTCATATTGAATTACCAGTTTTCGGACAAACATTACAATAAAATTGAGTTGACATAAATATTCAAACATGCGTTGAGATGCAATAAAGGAATGTAGATTCAGAAGAAAATGGTGAATGGAACCTGTAATGAGGACATGAGAGCCGCAATGCTTGCAGTAATAGACGTAGAGATCGGATTCGGGGCCATCTGGAGCAGCATCCTCGCTGGAATACGTGTGGGTAGTCCTCTTCGGCATCTCTCGATGCTCCCAGGAATTTGGTAATTACCCTGTTCGTAAGCTTTGCTTTTACCTTGTTCTCCCACCGAATGATTCGCAACACATTTATCTTTACAAAACTTTTCAAATTTGCCAATCGGAGATTTGTGGGGACAATCGGTCGAGTCGAGGGAAACCTCTATAAACGTGCCCGCATCGTTGGTCCTTTGGGCTTGTTGGACGACTTTGGGCATACTTGCATCAATTGCAGATTTCTCCCATGGTAATGGGGCAAGTTTAATTTTTTATTTTGTTATATTTGCAGATCTCATTGCCATGGCGTAAGCTTAATTTTTTATTTTGTTATCTACATGTGTGTTGAATTTCCAATTAACATAAACTATTGGATTTATGTTTAATAATTATTAATTAGATTGTGATTTAATGATAAATTAATTAAATTTTATTATCATTTAATGCACAATTTAAATACTAAATTTTATGAAAATAGATTATATAAATGATTTTATAATTATTTTTTTATGGATATGAATTATGTAAATGATTTTGTATATATATTGATTTATATGAAAATGCAATGTATCATTGATCAATTATTTTGTATATATATTCATTTATATGAAAATGAACTGCATCATTGTTAACTGATTTTGATTTTGTATAGAGTACATTTTAACAAAAAAAAATTGTAATTGATTTTGTATATATGTATATTTTTAAAAAAATGTGTTTAAAAGGATTTTAAATGAGAGTCTGAAAAACTGTAACTTATTTTAAAAATAAAATAAAATATAATGTAAATTAAAATTTTGTTTGGCAAGCAGTGGAGTGGAGGAAGGCTTCCATTATGAGAGCCCCTTATTTGTGGGACAAGGGATCCAAAGGATTTTAAATGAGAGTTTCAAAAACTACAATGGAGGAAGGCTTCCATTATGAGAGCCCCTTATTTGTGGGACAAAGGACCCAAAGGATTTTAAATGAGAGGATTTTAAATGAGAGTCTCAAAAACTACAACCTACTTTAAAAATAAAATAAATATATAATGTAAATAAAGATTTTGTTTAGCATGGAGTGGAGGAAGGCTTCCATTATGAGACCCCTTTATTTGTGGGACAATGAACTTGATTTTTTGTAGATGTACATTTTAACAACAACAAAAAATTGTAATTGATTTTGTATATATGTATATTTTTAAAAAAATGTTAAAGATTTTGTTTAGCATGGAGTGGAGGAAGGCTTCCATTATGAGACCCCTTTATTTGTGGGACAAGGAACTTCCATTATGAGACCCCTTTATTTGTGGGACAAGGAATCCACCTCCACGCAATGATTTGACTGCTAAGTCTATGAAGGCATACATACTCTACCCCCTCTGGTTTTGAACCTATGACCTCTTAAGAGAAAACACATGCTCTTAACCATTAGGCCTACTCAAGTTGTATATATATATATGAAATTTGTAATTAATATAAATTTGTTATGGGGTTTAGTTTTAATAATTATTAATTGGATTTTAAATTAAAATTAAGAAAAATGCTAAAAGATATTATACTTGTTTTTTAGAAGAAAAAAAATAAAGAATGATTTTCATTAAAAATTAAATAGGTGTTTATATTGGCATAGTTCTTTCCTCGAGAGTTATTCAATGGCTTTGTAAATAATAATCTGAAAATCTAATAATACACTTCGCCATAGCATAGGGCCAAAGACCAAAGAAGTAAACTAAAGCGCTCTAGAGGTAGCACTTTCAGGAAATACGGACAAAAAAGAGGAACACGCAATATCCAAAGGAAAAAAAAAAAATCCAAGTAACCTACATATAGAGGATGACACCAACAAAAAACCTGAAAGGAGATCATCCATAGTAACCAAACATAAACAAAGCAAAAGGGAACCGAGAAGAGTTAGAACTTTCTCCACAAACATAATCATTTACTAGGTGCTCAAAACACATCAACCCCGGAAAGAGAGAGATGTCATACTTGGATAATGCATCAACTTCAACAAAAAAAATCTCTCTATAAACATGCTAGAAAGATATGATTGAGAAAATACAATCATGTCTTCTCGATACTTGGATTGTTCGTGACCTGGAGCGATGGTGCAGCCCATGAAGATGCGCTTCGGCGCCTCTTTTGCGCCCTAGGTCCTCCTGCCCTGCAGCCCCGCGGCCCTGGGCCCTCTGCCTTGTTGCGACTGTCCCTGAGGTTGAGAGCCTGCACTCCTGTTAGGCTCGTTTGTTGTTGAGAGGGGCTTGTAATCTAAGGTTTGCCCCCATGGAGGCCCCGGGCTCGCCCCAAGCAGGCCACCTCCCCCCCTCACCGCCTCCATTTGCCGAAGCCTTCTCTCGGCTCTTGGTTGGTTTGCCACCTAAGAAAAAGAATGAAGCAGCCAAGTTTGTCAAGAGGCTCAAGGATATTCCTGAAATTTCCCTGCCGCCAGAAGCCAAGATCCAAGTCACTCTGTCCTTGGCTGAGCGAGCCCTCATTGGCTAGTTCACCGGTCTATGGCCTTCTCCTAAGTCCACTGAGATCTGGGTCAATAAGAACTGGGCACCTTTGATCAAGAATAGCATCACTTCTTATTTCTTAGGACGACGGTTTTTCCTCTTCGAATTCACCTCTAAGGACAACAAGGATCTGATCTTCCAAAATGGCCCCCAAGGTCTCTATCTCAACAAATGGACGTCGGATTTCGACCCTGTAGTCGACGTTCCCATGGTTGTCACAGCTTCCAAACCTTCCAGTGCATTGCTAGAACTGGGACTCGCTGAAACACATTAGCAACGCCCTCGGGAAATTCATAGATAGGGCAAATAACAAAGATCAATATGATTGTGCCCGAATCTGCGTAGAAGTAGATCTAGAAGTGGGACTTCCGAAAGCCATCAAAATCAAAGTAGGAAGTTGGACCCACTTGCAGAAGCTAGATTATGAGCAGTTGCCCTTCAAATGCCGAAAATGCCATGTCTACGGACACTTCGCTACAGGATGCCCATCCAATACTAAATCAGATAAGGGTAAAGAAGAAAGTCGGAACCAGGTCAAGCGAGCCAAGAAAACCCAAAAGAATGTCGGTCCAAATGGAAGAGGCCCCCAGCAAGCCCCTCCTCAGCAACCCCCTTCCAGAATGGAGCAAGAAAATAAATTCGCCCCTCTAAGCTCACAAATAGAGGAAACACAGGAAGCAGAAACCCAAAAATCATCCCCCCTCGCAAAAGGTAACCCCTCTTCTCCCAAGGGGGCAAGCCTTGCCGAGAGCTCCAAAGGAAACACTGTAGAAGTCAAGGAAGTTGAGGAAGAATCTGAAGGCTCAGAGGAAGAAGGCGAAATAGGAGAATCCCAAGCTTTGGTAAGGAGATCCACAAGAGGCCACAAAACAGATCGGGAAAAAAGAGAGCAAGAAACTTTCAAAGATAAGCTCCAAGGCAACCAGCCAACTCTCGAAAAGCTAATAGCGTCAAAGCCAAATATGGTGAGAAATCAGCCCCAAGGCTCCAAGGGAGCCAACCAGAAATACAAATGATGAATATTGTCTCCTGGAACTGTAGAGGTATGGGGAGCAGAATCAAAGAAGAAGCCATCATAAGTTTAATAAGGACAGAAGCTCCTGACATACTCCTCATCCAGGAGACCAAACTGGAGGACTCCGTCTTCCTTCAGGTAAGTAAGAAACTTTGGAATAAATGTGAGGCGAAAGCAATCTCAGCCCAAGGGGCTTCCGGTGGGTTGGGCACCCTTTGGAACGCAAGTAAATTCTCAGTCATTTCTAAGACCCTCAATACTCACTCGTTGTTCTTAAAATTGCAGCACTTAGACTCAAAAGAGATTTTTAGTCTCTTCAATGTGTATGTCCCTGTGAATGCTGGGGAAAAAAGGCCTGCTAGGAATCCATAAGAAACCAAGCAGACCTTGTTAATCTTGAGAACACCATCATTGCCGGAGATCTTAATCTCACTCTCATGTCAGCTGACAAGAGAGGAGGCAGCATTGTTCACAACCCGGCAAGGGAATGGGCAGAGGACCTTATGCAGGACTGGGATTTGCTCGACATTAAGCCAATTTTTGGCAAGTACACTTGTACTAATAAAAGAATTGGACCCGATCACATAACTGCCAGGTTGGATAGATTCTTTCTTCAAAGCTCTTTTCTTCTGCTTGGATTAGAGGCTAGAATCCACATTCTCCCATGCAGCACTTCTGATCATAAACCCATCAAGTTGGAACTCGTGTCCTAGCTTGATCTCGGTCCTATTCCCTTCAGATTTAGCCCGCTCTGGGCTAAGGAATATGGCTTCATGCAATTAGTTAAGGACATCTGGTTGCAACAGGTCAAAGGCTCCCCTTTTTCGTCTAGGAGGAGAAGCTCAGAAGAGTGAAAAGGGCTTTGAAAAGTTGGGCCAAATTTCTGCCCAATCCAGCCAATGAAAGAAAAAAAAATCAACGCACACTGGAAATTCACCATCTCCAAGCTGAAAAAGTTGATATAACAAAAGAGATTCTAGATAAAGAAGCCGAGCTCCAGCAAAACTGTCATAAGGCCTGTCTAGCTGAGGAAGAATAATGGAGGCTTAAGTCACGTGGCCTTTGGCTTAAAGCAGGGGACATGAACTCTTCCTTCTTTCAAAAACAAGCTCAAGCAAGGAAATGTACCAACTCCATCTCCGAAATCAAAGATGGCACTACCATCCACAAGGATAATACAAACATCAAAAATGCAGCCTCCTTTCATTTTGAAAGTCTGTATAGTGAAGATATAAATCTAGACCAAAACTCTGATATGATGGATGTGGTCCCCTCCTTGATTACTGCTGAAAATAACCATCTCCTCGAAGCTAAAGTCACCAAGAATGAAGTCAAGGATGCCCTCTTTGCCATGGACCCAGACAAAGCCCCTGGGCCGGATGGATTCTCAGCCAAATTCCTCCAAATTTGTTGGTCGATTGTGGAAAAAGATCTTTACAAAATGGTTCTAAAGTCCCAAGTTTGCCAGAAAATCGAAGGCAGCACGAACTCTGCTTTTCTTGCTCTCATCCCCAAAGAGAAAGGAGCCAACTCCTTCAGCAGGTTTCACCCGATCTTGCTTTGTAATATTGGTTATAAATTGATTACCAAAGTTATCGCTAATAGATTGAAGCTCATCCTCCCCAAAATCATTCTGAAAAGCCAAGGAGGCTTCATTCAAGGTAGACAAATTGTGGACAATTTCGTTCTGGTCCAAGAGGCAATCCACTCAAGTCTGAGCCGCAATGAAAAAGGTATGGTTGTCAAACTTGATTTAGCAAATGCATTTGATCGAGTTAGGCATAATTTTCTACTAAAAGTCGTACATAAGCTTGGATTTGGTGAGAAATTTATAAAGTGGATTCAAGCTTACATTTCGAAGCCTTAGATTGCCCGTTAGTAAATGGCAGAGCTGCTGATTTTTTCAAAGCCACGAGAGGGCTCAGGCAAGGGTACCCTCTCTCACCACTTATATTTGTTCTTCAAGCCCTAGCCCTCAGTTTTTATTTAGACAAAAAAATGATGGATCGGGAAATCTCTGGGCTCTGCATAGCAAGAGGCATTAAAAACATAAATCATGCCATCTTTGCGTATGACACCTTGTTATTGGGAGTTGCCTTTGTGCTCATGGCCTCCAGATTTAAAGGAGTTCTGGATGAGTTTTGTATGGTATCGGGAAGCAGTCTAAACTATGGCAAATGTCATATCTATTGTTGGAACACCACTCTCAGCTTGCTCAACTCCATTTCCAGAACCTTTGGCTTTGCAACTTCCTCAAATTGGACTTCCTTCAAGTACTTGGGCCTCCCTGTTTTTCTCAAAAGAGCCTACAAAAGAGATTGGCTCCCCCAATTGGAGAAATTCAAGATCAAATTGCTTACCTAGGGCTTTTCCTAGATTAACATTGTTGGTAAGTCTGTTCTCATAAAATCTGTTCTTAACGACCTTCCCTTATTTCAATTTTTTGTCCTTGCTCCCATGGCATTCTCAGAAAAATGGAGGAGATCATTAGAAATTTTTTTGGGAAGGGGGGTAAGCAGAATGAGAAAAATATTCCGCTAGTCAACTAGGAATCCATCTCCAAACCTTTATTGGAAGGAGGCTAGAATTTCAAAAATCTTGGCATCCATAATATTGCAGTGGGAGCTAACTTAATCTGGATAATTATTGCTCCTAACCCTGGCTAGGCCCAATTAGCTCTTTGGAAAAAATATTTCAAAGGCCAGCGCTCCCGCTGCCTAGACCACCCTCAGACGCATCTAAATATGCCCTTTCTGAAGCTCTGTTTCAAAACCTACCTTCTCATCAATGCTCATGCCTACTGGATTCCTGGTAATGGAAAAAGGATCAACCTCTGGATAGACAGGATAATGAACAATGAGCCACTGGGAGACTGTAGCTCACTCCAAGCGCTGCGCAGATGGATGAACGAGACAGGAATGTGTTCCCTGTGGGACATTTCCATCTGGTAAGATTCACGCTGGGCTAGCTAGAATCTTCAACCACCCCCAGAATTGTTTATGGAGCGCGAGATCCTGTTATCCAAGCTCCACGGATTGGCTCCAACGCTGGCACGAAATCGTGACTTAAGAGGATGGGGTGCGCAGGCTGGTGGATATACAGTATCTCATGGTTACGCCAAGCTGTGTGAGCGCCCTCATGTGGACACGAACCCAGAACCATGGAAAGGGCTATGGCATAGTCCCTCCTTGCCAAAAATTGACTTCTTCAACTGGTTGCTATGCCACTCCAAAATTTTGACTGATGATAATCTTCAGAAGCGAGGATTCCATGGCCCTTCAAGGTGCTACCTTTGTAAGGAAAACCAGGAAAGCGTAACTCACCTGATGCTTGAATGCACTTTCACAATGCAAATTTGGACCGAGCTGATGGGATCTTTGAGTTCTAGCTTCGCTTTGCCTTCCTCCATTCCTGATCTTTTTGCTAAATGGCTGCAAAGGTATCCCGGTCCCCCTCTAAAGAATAAAACTATCAGAGCTGCTTGGTCTATTCTCCCTAAAATTATCTGTTGGCAGGTTTGACTTGAGCAAAATAAAAGGATCTTCAGAAACCACGAACAGGATGCCAAGCTCATGGTAGTTAAGATTAAATGCCAGTTAAAAGAGTGCCTGAGAGAGTATAAAGACGATTTAAGCCTAAGCCAACAAGATATAAATTGGGGCTCTTCTCTTGATCTTCAGTTCCAAAAAATTGGAAATAGTATCTCCCTCCCCAAAGATTGGCAAATAAGAGTTACAGCAAAAGAGTTTCAGCGATGGATTACAAATCAGCGGAGACACTCTCTATTTTTTGATGGGGCTGCAAAGGGCAATCCTGGAAGAGCTGGCGCTAGAGGTGTAATATTGAATCCAGATGGCATAAGGATCCACAGTTTCGCCTGGGGTCTGGGCATCGCTTCTAGCATTCAAGCTGAGGCTTTGGCTCTTTTGCAAGGGCTCAAGCTTTTGAAAGTGCTGAACATCATGGAGGCTAATGTAATTGGGGATTCTCAGGTTATCATTAACACTATGGTGACACATGTTAAGCCAACGGACCTAAGGCTTGCAAGGTTGATTTTCAGAATAACAGATCTCGGAGACTCATTTCAGAAATTGAATTTCTACCACGTGCTGAGAGCTAATAACAAGGAGGTGGAAATTGAAGCCAACAAAGCAGCCCTTCTTACGGCTAGAGCTTTGCTCAGAGGCGGACAGGAAAAATGGGAACCAATTCCTTAATTTAGAAAGTTTTTATGTGTTACTGCCTATTGTTAAATCAATATGTATGTATTCACAAACTTGGGAAAATCTTTGAAATTGACCACATAGTAGCAACAAAAAAGAGATATGAGCTAAGCATAAATAACACGGCCTTGCAAGGTTGTGCGGTACTCGTGGCATTAGGCTCTCCTTTTGTAATCCGCTTTTTGGCATTAAGGCCAAGTATCTAATATATCCACTACCCGTTTCTGAAAAAAAAAAAAAAAAAAAAAAAAAAAAGAAGAAGAAGAAGAAGATACGATTAAGAAAGAGCGCATAAGAGACATGATATTCTCCATCCAGGTAATTAAGGAAGGGACCTCGAGCTCATTACTCCCTTGAACCCATTGGATGATAGATTTTGCATCACCCACGGTCAAGATCTTGTCAATAGGAGGCCAGTGGGCACACTACAACGCCCCCCAAAGGGCCACCATTTTAGCCCTGCAATTAGAGCCAACACCACAATACTAGCAGAAGCGATAGGCTTCAGATGGGCTAATCCTAATGATGACTTTACATCCACACATACCTCTGGAAGAGGCCCTGTTGAAATACCCAATAGGGAACTTATCCCCCAAATCAACATAGGATATAGAGCAGGAATGTGTCTTGGGAAACTACGAACCAATCTCCTAGAAGTATGCAACAATCAGGAGGTTGGATATCTTAACATTTGGATGTTTGCCCTAAAAAATACAACCATTCATGGAGCGCTAAATCCCCAAAGAATATACATTGGTAGGGCTCGGAAAGCTTTCTGACTAGATGTCTAGGAGGAGAGACATGAAAGGATTGAAGAGCGGTCCACCGGAACATTAGCTGTCAAGGTCCTTGTTACTTCCTCCCATATAACAACCGTAAAGGGGCAGTTAAAAAAAAATATGTATATTATCTTCAAAATCCAACCCATAGAGTGGGCATCTTCCTGGCCCCTGAAGGCCCCTCTTCATCATCTTTTCCCAAGTAAGGATTTGGTTGTGAATGGTCAACCACGTGAAGCATTTAAGCTTGCACAGTGCCTCCCATTTCCACATTTGAGCAGTCCACTTAGCAGCGGGGCACAATTAATTATTCATAGATATGTATGAGTGGACTTCATTAGCATAAACACTCCCAATAGTGACATGACCCCTCCATATGATCCTATCATGTTTTTGGGACAACAAGATTCCAACCTCACTCAATTGGTTGCGATAGAGTTCCCATTCAACTTCAAGATTCTCTGGAAGGCCAATCTCCTAGGCATGAGGCCAGATAGATGAAGAGAAAAAGGAACGATGTCCATCGAAAAGGCTGGCAAGCGTATGCTAACCCTATAGATTGACCATATGTATGATATGGGCAGAAAGTATGTGATTTCCATACAATCCCTTGATTGTATCCAAGCATATGAGGATCTTTCCCCAGTCTCCCAGCTGCCAGCGCAGATTACCACATAACCAAGGGTTAGCAACCATCAAGCTATGCCATATGAGAGATGCTTTGGATTTTGATGGTGCCCTAGCTGTAATCAAATCCTCCAGATTTATTTGTTGGATGTATTTTCCAAAAATATATCTTACCATAGACCCTTTTCATTGAAGACCTGCCATAAATTTGTAGATAGTAAGGCTAAGTTGAAACGCTTAGAATCTCGAATGCCCCACCCACCCATATGTACTAGCCTAAAGATGGATTTGAGTGTGATAAGATGAAACTTTTTATTGTTGCCAGTGGCAGACCAAAGAAATTTCACAATGATTTCATCGATTTTATTTATGATAGCCTAAGGGATGTGGAATAAATGCATCCAAAACACTAATATACCTTGTATAACGGCCTTCACCAGCGTTACCCTGCCTTTAAGAGTATGCCATTTATGTTCCCAATAGGTCAATTTATTTTCAAATTTTTTAACTAGCTAGTACCAGTCCAAGATCTCATATTTCGTGGGTTTTAAATAGAAGCCCGAATATTTAAAACGAACAAACATAGGTTGAATTTTGATCCCAAACAAAGAAGTGACCTATTGGATCTCCTCTGAAGCCCCAACATCGGAAATGGTCTAAGATTTTTCTTTGTTAATGATGAGGCTAGATGCTTTTTCGAATTTGGTGAAATCCTGGTAAAATACTTCCCATTCTGAAAATTTGACTTCTCCGATGCAGAGAACATCGTCCACAAACATATGGTGTGTTGTTGATTATTTCTTGAAACCTTGCACCCATTTATTGATCCAACCTCTTTCTCGTCTTTGATACCTCTACTAAGAGCATCGATGACCAAGATAAAAAGTAGAGGAGAGAGGGCACATCCTTGTCTTAGTCCTCTAAAAATTCTGAAGAAATTGGGAGGCTCACCATTGATTAGAACAACCATGGATGTCGAAGATACGCAAGCCATAATCCATTTGACATGTCTATGAGGAAAACCAATTTTGTAGAGGATCATATGGAGGAACTCCCAGTCTACCATGTCATAAGCCCTGATAAGGTAGACTTTCATATGACATACTTCCAACTTCGTGTTTTTTATAGAGTGTATGCACTCTTGAGCAATAGGTGTCATTGCGTCCTATATTCTTCTATCTGGTAGGAAACCAAATTTCTCCAGAGTGGTATAAGGGGATAGAATCTTCCTTACTTTGTTATCTAGGAGTTTAGAAATCATTTTATAAACATAATTGCATAAGAAGATAGGTCTGAAATCAAAGAAATAAAGAGAGGTTGTCTTTTTAGGAATGAGAGTAAGAAAAGTTGTGTTGGCAGCACATAATACTTGACCAGAGCTTCTAGATTCTTACACCATATGCATCAAGTCTGTACCCATAAGATCAAAAAAGAAGAGGAAGAGTTTGACAGGGCAGCCATTGGGGCTTAGGCTATTATCCTTCGCCATTTCCTTCAAGGCTTGAAGGAGCTCATCCACCAAGATAGGGGTATCCATCTGGGTTATATCTTCTTCATTGACCATTCTTGGATATAAATTCACCAACTTCGATTTATCTTATGTTTTGTCCTCTTTTGACTCCTTGAATTGCTTACTAAAGAAAAGGAAAGTCTATTTCTTGATATACTACACAAAGGAAAAAATTATGCCATATTCATCTCTTATGGCCCATATTGAATTGGAACTCTTTCTTTTAAATGTGTCCTTGTGAGAAATCTTAGTATTTCTATCCCCACCTTTAATCCAAGCCATCCAGCTCTTAAGCAGTCATTCCTCTTCCTGTAATTTGAGAATTTTTGTTAGGTCCCTATAATACTAGTGTATTCCCTCATTGTTATTAATGCAGCCTCCTTATTGTTATTGTTGTGCCCCATAGAAGCCCACTATTGTTATTGTTGTTCCCTTACATTATTATTGTTATATTGGCTCTGATTATATTGTGACCCCTTAGACTCCTATATATAGAAAGAAGGTTTTGTCATTTGAATCATCCAAGAATTGTTCATTGTGTAATGTAGAGGAGGTTTCCCCTCAAAGAGGTTGATTTTGAAGTCATTGATCTATATTTTCTTCTATTTTGTGAGCTGGTTGCATAACATTTGGTATCAAAGCTTTGAATTCTAGGGTTCCGCTGCTTCAAATAGGTCATGATGGAATTTTCACTAATAACTTTTTTTTTTTTACGAAGCTTTCGAAGTTAAAAAAAAACTATTTGATATGACATCTTGAAGAACTTCGTGTCTGAATTTCAGATTGTTCCTCACAAAATTTTCGGAGATATGAACCAAGGAAGTTAGGGTTTTTGTAGGTTCCCGAATTCCATCCCAAACAGGTGACCTTGGGAAAATCTTCATAACCTTCTCACTGAGCATCGGATTCAAATTTCATAAAAATATACAAAAATACGATGGGTTGTAGTTTGTTGGGTATCATTTTCAGGGCCCTAGGTCGAAAAAGTGACACGTGGAACTTCATACAAGTTTGCTCTATTTAATCAATGTATAATCAAGCCATTGTGGGAGATTGGGCATAACTATTTTTGGGAAAATCCAATCTTGATTAGACTTGTGGGGTTGGAAAGAGGACTCAGAATTCTACAACAGAACAAAATTTTAGACCTTGGGGATCCGAAATTTCAGAGATACATCAAATTCAAAATCGAGCTCCTAATAAGAAAAACAACAAAATAAAAGGTGTGTAGTCTTTTTTATAATTTGCATGAGTTTTGTTTGAAAAAATAGTTTGAAGTGATTCAAATGGAATAGTGAAGCATAATTATCATTAATTGATGTCCCAAATAAATAAAATGGAAACACCTAGTAAGCAACCTAAAAGCTCTTCTATGACTCATGAAGAAGAGGAAGAAGTGCAACATGATATATCAAAATTATGAGAGCAAGTGCAACAAATTTCACTCTCACAAAAAGAAACCGAAGTTAGGATGGATAGTTTGAAGAATGGCATGGAAGTTGAGATGGATGGTTTGAAGAATGGAATGGAAAGATAAGATTGATAGTTTGAAGAATGGCATCAATAAATCAAAAGGCAACATTGAAGATTTGAAGAAAGACATGGAAGGTTTGAAGGGAGCTTTGGCAAAGCTGTTACATGAAATGCTTCCAAATGGCGAAAAGGTAGTAGAGGAAACTCATGATGAGAAAAAAAAAATGTTAATCATGATTTCATAGACTCTAATATTGGATTGAAGACCCACCATTTTCCAAAGATCGATATGAGGAAGTTTGATGGCAAGGATCTCGTAACATGGATACTATAGATGGAGCAATATTTTGATCTCCATAATGTGCAAAACACATGAAAGGTACGCATTGCAACTTTATATTTAGAACCCAATTAGTTTGTATGGTATCGATGGCTTTTCTCTCGTAAACAAATTGTCACTTGGTCAATTTTTACGAAGGAAATGATAGCACATTATGAGGACACAAAGAGCAACACCTTCTTTAGCCAATTGATAAAGCTCAAACAAAAGGGTTCAATAGTGGAGCACATTGAGGACTTCCAAAAGTTGAATATAAGGGTAAGTGATATTCTAGAGGAGAATAGGATTGATGTATTCATAGGGACTCTAAAGGATAACATCCAACATGAGGTTCACCTTTAGGAACCTGATTCATTGGAGAAGGCATTCAGGTTGGAAAGAAAATTTGAAAGTAAAATTATGGCAACAAGGAAGCCTACCACTCACAACTATAAAGATGGAAGTGTGGTTGCTCCTAGCTTTCCACAACCTACAAGGTTGACACCACAACAATTGGAAGAAAAATAAAGAATTTGAATTAAGGGGTATTGTAGGGAAACCAGGAAAGATAATCATCTCTAATAGCATGACAAAGCTTCTAAATAAAGAACAACGAGGCATAATTGCACAATTATGTTCACTTGAGGCTCAAACATTGAAATCATCTATTTCTTCAGACCTCCAAAAAAGAATTTTACAATCATTCCAAGGTATTTGAGACTCCCAA